>VMDR010020773.1:0-17315 GCA_007922815.1 Macrotus californicus | reverse complement strand
GAATGTACCAAGTAGTCAAGGATGCAGTTGAGACCATCTCAATTTAAATTCACTTTTAAACTTTTTGACTTTAACCTTCTCATTTCCTGAAATAAGTGTGTATAAAGCGGTAACTCCTTTACTGGCTTATTTCAAAGAGTTATCACATTCTCAAAACTACATATAAAATAGGCTTCCCAGACGAGGCTAAGCAGGCTGTTTCTAAACCTCTGCAGGCAAAAGAAATGGCCAGCTGCTCTTTTCAGGATACTTCCAGATCTGGGGTTCTAGAATCAATGGAGGAGATGGCTGTAAGAAAATAGGTCAGGAGGCAAAAGCAAACTTTAGATCATAGGATTCCTGGATGTTTGTCTCCCTGATAACACTCCAATAGCAGTTGGTGTTTAAATTAAATCTTAGAATGCTTTACTCTTTACCTCTATTGTTAAATCCTATTTCTCAGTGTAAACAGGGTCTGTCTGCCAGTGTTCTTTTTCTATCTGAGGTAAAAATATTCCAACTGTGACATCACCATTAGTTGTTGAGGAAAGGATAAGTTATCACAAATAAAGGTTTATCGCCCTGGAACGAAATGATGGAGCAAATGAAAACACAAGGAACAAAATGCCCGTTCCCTTCAGAAGTTCTTAACCTTCCATGTGGACAGCAATAAAGATGACCTATGGAGAATGAGGCTTTGGCTCAAGTTCGCTGGGAGAGGTTAGAAAAGCAGCAAATTAACCTGTCTGATACCTTATCAGTCAGTTTTGAGTAAGCAACTAAGTTAACATTCTTGCCTTCCACAAATCATTAAATCATATATCATGGACCCGGAAATCTCCTAGTTCCCCCAGCATAAAGTATGGATGGAATGTGAGGAAATGTCAGATTAAGAGGACTTTTCCCATCAAAAGAGAGTTAGTGATTCCCTTAAAACTTTAACCCATTTTTAATCTCAGTAAAGTCTGTCCCAGTTAGACCAGGAAGGCAAATCGCTCCCAATCTATGGCCCTGTTTGATAGGTTAAATTGGGACCTAATGGAATTGCACTAAGAGTTCTAAGGAGACAATGGTGAACACAATGCTAACACCTTTATAACCCCACAATGTCACACACACAAACACAAGGTGCAGGATATGAAAGCTTGGGTTTATTCTTCATGGTTCTGGTTGAAGAGTAGTAGGAAGGATTGGCTTGTAGATAACCTATTCTCCCACTGCCTTCCTAACCTTTCTTACCCTGCTTTTTAGGGATTGAATTCATGCTATACATTTTTATTCTTGCCTCAACTTCCCTACATCTCTGAGAAGTTCAACACAAAGCATGGAGATACCAATGCCTACTAGATATAGCACACACAATAATAGGAAATTAAAAATTACCATACTATGCCCAAGCAAACATGTCAAGAAGACATCTTTATCGTTCCACAGTTGGCTCAGCTTAGGGCTTATCTAATAGAGATTAAATACATTCTTGCTGAATAAGTATTTGCATATTTACTGAGACACTGAGGATAAATCTGCTTGGAAAAAATGTGTAGGTACCAGAATTACATACAAAACCATGTAGCTTTGTGCCCTCTCATACCGGCAAGTAGGGCTGTAGAGTCTCCACTTGGGTTTGAATTCTTGTCCCAGAGGCCAGCAGAAGCTGGAATGGCTCTCCCATTCCATCACTCTGGCTTGCTTTGGCTAGCCTTCAGGGGTGTCCAACCTGCGGCCCAGGATGGCTATGAATGCTGCCCAACACAAAATCACAAATTTACTTAAAACCTTTTTTTTTTGCTCATCAGTTTCCATGAGTATTTGTGTATTTAATATATGGCCCAAGACAATTCTTCTCCCAGTGTGGTCCAGAGACACCAAAAGTTTGGACACCCCTGAGAGCTAATTAACATTAATACCACAAGAAGCTTGAAAGGAAGACAAATAATAAAAGTACATCCAAGACAGTGTACATTTTGCAATGAACTATGTCTTATTTATCTCTGTCTCTTCTAAGGTGATACACAAGTGTCTGGCCCCAAACCTTCCTTACTGTCTGGTTGGTAGGGATGGGCTTCTTTCTCTTCAGCTTTCAACTTGACAGTGGGCACAGGAGCTGGCTGTCCAAACAACACCAGCTGGTTGAGATAACCCCACCAGCCACAGCAGCATCCAGTTTATATAGCCATCCTCACCAGTTCTGCCTGAGACAGGTGTCCTAGTAGGAGTTTCATCAGAAGCAAAGAGGGGGGATGAATGGATTGACCTCCATAAGCATTCCCCAATTTGTACTAAAGGCTTCTTCTGCCTTTACACCCTTAATTTCCCAATCTTCTCCACAAAGAACTGTACTTTGGGAACTCTGGGATTTCATTCTAAATCAGAAAGACCATACTGCTGGCACATTTTTGCCAAAATCTCCCACTTCTAAATCTCACTTAGATTGTCTGGGAGGTTACAAATCCTAAATCCTGCCTGAGTTTCCCAGGGCCATTCGGACACTGTTGTAGTAATCTACAGCTGTGTTACATATCACCTCAGTACATAGTGGCTTAAAACAGCCGTCATTTTATTACTCATGATCTGCGGGTCAAGATCTCAGGCAGGGCTTAGTGGGACAGCTTGTCTCTTCTCCCCGTGGGGTGGCTGGACTCATTCCTGCAGCTGCACTCAGCTGTGGGCTGGGCTAGGCTGTTGGACTCAAGAAGGCTCGTTGCAGTACATCTGCTGGATCACCTTGGTTCTCCTCCTCTTAGCCTCTCCTCAAGAGACCTCCAAGTGGTTTTCCATCCTCAGGGCCCTCTCTCTCCAACAGGATGGCCTTGGCCTTTCCAGAGTTGCAAAAGTTAAAGCAGAAGTTACAAAGTCTCTTAAGGTCTGAGTTTGGAAGTTCCAGAATCTGGCCTCGGCAGCATTAAACTGATCAGAGCAAATCCCCAGGTCATGCCAGATTCAAGAGGCGAGGAAAAAAACCTCTCCCACTTTGATGGGAAAAGCAGTAAGAATGTGCAGACTTGGGAAGAGTTGTGAGCTGTCATCTCTGTAGACCCTGTGGTTTGGACCCCTGGAAACCACAGATATGTAAGGTGGCCCCTGAATTCTTGCCTGGCTCAATCTCATTTTCTCTCTTCACCAGAACAGGCACCTAACTAACATGCCTTAGCTAATCCAAGCCCATTCAAAACATGGCCTGGGGCATACCCTGGGTACACACATTCATGTCACACTCACCGTTCATGCAATAGGCAAAGAGCTTGAAGCTTTTGTTTTCCAAAGACATCCAGACCATTTCCTAATAGAACTGTGGCAGGAAGTGATCCATCCCTACTCTCCCTCTGTCTCCAGCCCTGATTTTCAGTCTAGGTTACCCTGTAGACATTTGTATGAACAGGGTCGTTGGGCCTTCCCCAACTTACTCTTTCAGCTCAGAGTTTAAGTGTTATTTTCATCAGCTCTGTATGTCCCTACGCTGTTCCAGGATCTACAATGTTAGCCTGTACTACCTATCGTTTTCCTAAAGTCTGTCTCTTGGTTAAATTGCCTATTTGGCATGTTGCATGGGGGTGCAGAATGGGAGATGGAAAGTGATTAGAATGTATGGGTTCAGGTCCACTTTGACACTGAGACTTTGCCCCCTCCCCCTTCAACCTTAGGCCTAATTCCAAGAAATGATCTTTGCTCTCTATTGAGAAGGGCTGTGACTGACACACCCCATAGGATACTTTTTTTGAATATCCAAGTAAGTAAAAGATCACATACTTTGTATGCAACTTCAGACTTTGGTTGAGCAGTTATGATTGGATAAGGATTCCAGCACAATAAAAAATCAGGAGGTGGCATCAAGGAAAACACAAATATTATCTTAAAATAATATGCCTAATGTGCATATAGAGATAAATCTGTACTGCATATAAATTTCTCTCACATTTTACTCAAATACACATGATTCTCCTGCACTAGTTCACATGGCACAGTGGTTCCTCAAGGTCACAGGCCATGTTAGGAACATTGTGACAGAAGAATAAACTATCTCCCCAGCAAAAAATGTGTAAGCAGATAACATTTTGTATTCATTTCAAGACATTTGTTGATCCCCTGAGTTTTAGCATCCATGAATTTATAAGGAATTCTAGAGAAAATGGGATGTGGCCTTTTGGAAAATCTCAAGGAAGAGGAAGATCAACTTAGAGTAATTTTATTGAGAATTATGTGGTCAGGGCATATGTATCCTTCAGCATTCCATTTTAATTAATGTTTCACATGGATCTCATTGCGTAGGTGACCTCCTGCCCTTTGGTCATCTCCACCTTGCTTTCGAAAGATCTGATGGAAGTATCCTGTAATAACTATGCAAGCTTTCAGGCCAGTGTCCCTTCCTTAGGGTGGGGGTGGGGGAGAAGCCCTCTTAATCTTTGCCTCACATGCATCTTAGTTCTGAATTTTGTAAGAGGAGGATCCTATCCTGGAGGCTTTTGGTGACTATCCAATTTTTACATGAGCATAATAAACTGAAATGACCAGTTAACATACATCCTGTCTATTGTCCAAAGAGATACACAATCTTCTAGGGGAACAGAAACAAATCTGCAAAGGATCAGATGCAGTATGGGCATTTCTGAAGCCAGGTACTGAGTCTATTCTTATGGGTAAGGGGTGCAGATGGTGTGCTCTTGGTGACTTACCACTTTGAAAGAGGTCTAAGTAGAGTCATGAAATATGATGTGATAGTCAAATCTGAAAGCAATTGAAATTTCCCAAGCATAGTTCAGCACTTCTTATACATATAGTTCAAATGCAATGTCTAGTCCAATAGAAATCTATTCTTAGGATTGCCTTCACACTACATATTTAACAAATTTGCTTCATTTCTAGATTATCAGTGGCTAAATCTTGACTATGAAGAGGAAAATAAAATAACGTAATAACACCCTGGGCAGGTAGACTGCCTTTTATCAGTGATCGCAAAATACCTTATAAGCATTAATTAGTTCTTCAAACATGCTGGGAGGGAGATGTGGTTATGCCATTGTGCTGATGAGGAAGCAGATGCTGGGTCAGGGACTGGTAACTTATGATAAACTGCCCAATCTCGACCAGGTCTGGATAGGAAGGAAGAAAAAGTGTTTAACTCAGAGACAGAGCACTGAAGCTACTTGCCCAACTCTTATCATCAGTTACCAGTCAGCCATGCCTTGGCCCCATCCATCCATCATTACCATTTGCTGTTTCTTCCTTGTCTTATCATCTTTAATCTTAAAACCAGGTAACATAAGCATGTCACTGAAGCAAATATCATCCAAGCTGAACTTCATAAACTGTGCTTCCTGCAAACCAAATAAAAAGGAATAAGGGGAGTATTGAGTATAACACATTTATTTCTCACACCTTGCAGAATATTCATTATAAGGACAGTCTGAGATGAAATATCAGACTATAATCAAACCCACTATAGCCCTTAAACACTCAGTTTTGAATGAATTATCCATCCTGTGGGTGCTAACGATAAGATGCTATCTGGGTCCAAGAGGTTCCAATACATTAGATGAAGCACAGCTAATTTTAGCCGCTAGTGTTGCACATTACACACCATAAACTGGCTAAGGCACTATGTTAAGAAAGTAACATCTGTTCATAGGGTATGCTTACTACATCTCACACACACATATGTGAATTATGCTCTCTTTTTTCTTCATCCTCATTATCCTCATTTTCCAAACTTTCTCAGTAAAGCACATTCAAGCCTCAGCCTGGGATTAACATCTGAGCCAGAAAAAAGCTAGATCAATGCTCACAAAGACCATCTAATCAAAGGAAATTCCAAAAGCTTCTCAATTGGTCAGACCCCCCTCAGTGGACAACATCCCCCTTTTTGGGTATTAATGTAGTAAGCCTTTGATATAACAAAAATATGTATTATTCTATAAAAATGCAATACCCATAAAATATATACCAAAAACATCAGAATATACTGTTTTGTATCTCCTCTTTGTGCTTTTCAAAATAGGCAACAGGCAGAGATTAGGACTTAAACAATGATAACCACTATGGAATGAAATGCGGGCTACAAAATAAAATCATGATAAGTTAGTTCCATGTCACATCACTAGAGGGAAAGGTTACACACAGCTGGGGAAAAAGTCTTTTTCCATTGACCCTCTCAAAACAAATCATGACTTCACTGGGGATGGCTGTTTGGTAAATTCCATTAGAATATCATGCTTTAGAATTTAGGAATTAGAGGAAGGGGCCAGATGAAAATTTAAAATAGCCTTAGAGGGTGGTCAAGCCTGGTTCACAGACCTGCTGCCCCATGTAACCCACAGCCCTCTGGGAGCTGCAGCAGCGATGTGTTTTACTTTTCTATTTTGAGCCTGTGACTCACATTACAAATATTGACTTCTATTTCTCTATTAGCATCAGATTTTTTCTTGAATCCTCCAAATTGACTTTGACTATAACTTCGGTTAATATTAAACCTCTTGGGTCAACACATTTTTATAGCTGTGAGCTGCTCCAACCACATGGAGTGGGGATTGGCAAAGAAGCATTACAACCAGGAGCAGGACTCAGAGAAGGCTCCTTCCAGGCCCTCCTCCCCCTGCCCCCCTTCTGCCAGCTACCCTGAATACTCCTGCCAGATTCATCTTCCCCAAAGCCCCAGTGGGGTCATGGTTTCCTGGTGTAAAAGCCTTCCATGACACCTCATTGCCAAGAGAGGAAGGTTTAAATTCCATACCCAGCTCTCAAGGGTATGTATGGAAAGTCTTTACCTTGTCAAACTCCAAAGACTTCAAGAAACACCTCACCTCCACACATATACATAGTCTCTTCCTTGCTTAAGTCCTCCAAGTATTTTCAGCCTTTCTTACCTAAACTTGTGCATAAGTAAATTCTCACTCAGCTTTTTTTGGCTCCTCCATCAGAGACTCTAACATACTCATCTTTGTACCAGAGCCAGGCACATGGGAGATGATGAATAAACATTTGCTGAGCTGAATTCTGTCTCAAGGCTTATCTATTTCCTTTAGGCACACGATTAATAGTCACATGAAATAATTAAAATAGCCATGCTGCAAGACGGCTGGAAGACATCTCAGGGAAAACTGGGTGGTTTTTGGTAATGCCCAACTAAAAGAACATGTATTGGTATATTCTTCATCTTCTCTAGGATAGTAAAAGAAATTATAGCCAAAGTTGAAATAAACATGAAAATATAAGTCAAAGAGAGCAATAAAAATAGAAACCCACAGGGAACTCAGCATCTGAACAGCCTTTCTATAATGAGTCTTTTGGGGGATACACTAAAGAATAGAATTAGGGCAGGAAGTGTATTTTTCTCCTGCCTTCATATATTTTCTGGTGGGTGACTATAAGTAGAAAACAATGGGAAAGATGGAAGAACAGGAGAAAGATTAAAAAGCAAAAGAATCTAAAAACCAAGTAACTCACACAGAAGAAAAGGGATCCCATGACAACAAAATATGGATTTGACCACTCTCCTTCACTGAACTGGAAATAACCAGATAAAGTCCAATCATTTCATTTGCAGAGGAAAAAATAGAGGGCCGGCGAGGCCAAATTATTTCACTTCCTCAGGGTGCAAGTACTTTGACTGAAGACAGGAACCTTGACCATGACAGTTGAGCATCCTAATCAGGCTCATTTCAAACATAATTGAGCACCTGAGCCGCTGATGGAGTCCCCTCCAGCCCGTAGTTTGTCATGTCCCAACTCAACATTAAGCAATGCTGTGGGTGCTGAGGATACAAAACAGAACTTTTGACTTCGTCAAAATATTTGAAGATCTTGAAGGAAGACTGAATGATTCAAAAAGTTGGTTTGTGCATAGCGTTCTCAACAAAATTGGGCGGGACACTTAATTTTCCAAAGGTTTGATAACTATCTTGAACTCATCATATGTCATTGACTATGCCCAATTGTTAACTTGCATTTGCACAAATGTAGCCCTGCTTGAAGGAAGATGAGGGGGTATTTCCAATCAATTGCTGGCATGTTGGTCTCTTTGGCAGCCCAGGCCAAGGAGTGTGTGCAGGTGCAGGCAGGCTTCCGCGCATGCTGGTTCGTCTCTCATCCACTCTCTAGTGTTTCTGCAATAAAAACAACGGACCCATATGTAATGTGGGCCTTCCATCAGCTGCTTTTTATCAACCTTGCTTTCTTGAAACACTAATACCCATTTGGTTTTAGAAAAATAAAGGGAGTAGGAGGCTGTTTGACAATCAACCTTTCTAGAAAGTCTAAAAGTGATTTGTGAGTTTTCTCATGCTTTGCAATAATGGATAAACAGGGGATGTATGTTTCCATCTTATCACATCCCAGTGGATGCTTAATGTCCATATTTTCCTGTTGCTAAAATATAATGGAAAAAGTCAACTGAAAAAATCCCTCAAAAGGAAAGTAGCAACACTTCTTTTATAATTCATATTCAATGTCAATAGAAAGGTTTATTTCCTCTGAAGATGCACTTTAAAAAGAAAAAACAACCAAAAATTCTAAAATGAAATAAAAATCTTGCCACATGTTATAAGCCCAGGAGAAAATGTTCTCCCAAATAAATCCATTTGTTCATTTACATTCTTTCCTTTTTCTCAAAGCAAAAAACTGTACCATCTTCACCTTCCAACATAGGCATATGAGGTAGATTTGTGATAAAACTAAAAACTGGATATTCACTGAAGTTTTTCAGCAATCTAGTCTGAAGTGTGAATAGACCTATGTAACAGAAATAAGCAAATCTTTCGAGAAGGAGGTTACCTTTCTTCAGACATTCAGCAATATTCATGTCACCTTCATACCTGACTATGTTAACATGTCCATGGATCAATACCCAATACATATTTCACCCATTTTAAATAATATCGACAACAACACTCACTGAATGATGATTAAGTGTCAGGCACTATATAAGTACTATCTATGCATTGTTTCATTGATTCCTTATATGGTCTCATGGGCATGATCCACAAGCTTTCATCAGTTCACAGATGAGAAAATAATATTTCCTAGGTGTTGATTCAAAGTGGAGTGAGTGGCAGGCCAAATTAGGAGCAAAAAAAGAAAGTAAAAATCCTTAGAAAGAAAACTTCTCTACCCTGCACCTTGGATTTGAATTTACTTTGGCTCCCAGAGCACAAGGGAGAAAAACAGAGAAGGTGAGTATGGGAAGCCATGATGACCCACTCTGAAGTCTACTGAAAAGCCAGACAAAAAGTAGCACACATGAGAGGACCCCCTTTGGGTCTCCCCCCTCACCATTGCCTCCCCAGTGTGAGGAATATGCCTGACATTAAGTATGTTCAATGTACATTTCCTTGGTGGAGGAAGGACTGCCTCTCTCCTGCATGCTAAAGTGATTTCTGGAAGATCAAAATCCCTGGTCCAATAGCATATGCCTTTTGGGGAGGGAGGGTAGGATTTTGAGAGAGAGAGAGAAAGAGAGAGATCGAGAGGATATAAGCTAAATTAGAGCATTATTGGTGAGCACTTCTGATTAACCTGATACTTCTTTGGAGTAAGAGTCGGGTGCATGTTACAGGCAGTGTGGGTAATGGATGCACCTCCCTCTGAGCTCAGGCCATCTATCTCCTAATGCCTGCAGCTTCAAGGCTATAAAAAAGCCTTGACAACTTTTCACTTGCAAGCACTAAATAGGGTACGATTAGCCCATGATCTGGGTAGGATTAAAATGCTCAGCTTCCCTTTCCTGATTTCTCTCTACTCACGAGATCCACAAGCCAAAAATATACTCTCCCTGCTGCCGACAAGGCCACAGAGCTGCACTGTGCTTACTGCCCTCTGAGTGCCCTTCCCGTTTCTGACCCCATTTGCTATCAGAAGTTTCTTTCCTGTTGAGCCTTCTAACTCATCAGTTAACACGGGCAAAAAATGTCTAGCAAACAGCTGTGTCCCTCGTGTTTCCTGCGGCCCCACCATGGCCTTCAGTTCACATCTTGCATGTTGGCCAGGTTCCTGCCTCGTTTTGCCCTCCTGCACCCGGCACCTTATTCCCACACAGCAGACACACCCTCCAACTTCCAGGGTCCCTACTTTGGCTGCCCATTGCACCAAAAGCAAGCCTTAAATCAAGTCTTTTTCCACCTTTCATCATACGCACATCTCATCTAAAGAGAGCATGAACATCCAGAGTGCAGTTTGTAGAGCCGGCTTCTAGACATGGGACCAGAGATGGTAACTGATCAGATAGGAGCATCTGTACCAATGAGATACTTGTCTTTTAGGCAACTATGCCTTAACTTGGCAGGCGGGCACATGTTTCTAAAGCTTCTTCAAGAGCTAATGTAATGGTGAGAATTTTGGCATAGTGAAAAGTCAAGGGTCAGGGGTCCTTGGAATGCCTCCCAGCCTCATCAGCAGGTACTGTTTAGGGCTCTACTCTCTGATTATGTTTCCCGCAGCCTCAGCCTTCACTGCTGTCTTTCTGCACTTAGACGCCTGGCCTTCTTGTGGCCCTCAGTGACGACTTGATAAACCATTGACCTCAATTATTAAGTGTGGAGCAGAAACAATATTAAACCTGACTCTCCCTTCCCAGTTGAGCTATCATGTGTCTCTCAGTAACTTGGCAGGAACCTTTTTCTCACCCCATGTCCTTCCTATTACCTTGCAGTATGTCCTGAACCCTCCCAACCCCAGGAACCCCAGAAACTCAACTCCAGCTTCTCACGAGTGAAGCTGTTGGGCACCTGTGCTGGTGATTTTTGCAGGTCAGCACTTAATCGACAAGGTCCTTCCTTCCCCAGCAGTCTGATGATCACCGGGAGTCAAGAGGGTTATTCCGTGTTTCACTAATCACTGTTTTGACTCCTGGGAAGCAAAATTGTGCCTCCCTAAAAGAAAGCTGAGTCATTCCCAAGCAAAGAATTACTGTCTTGTTTTGTTTTGTTTTGTTTTGTTTTGTTTTATAAAACAGCATCTGAGAGGATTCTAGATAGGGATGTGGAAAGAACTTTATCCCTTTTGGCCAGGGCAGCCTGAAACTTCTAGAAAACCTGGTTGCTGCATCATTATCCAAAGGAATCACAGGGAGAAACTCTGCTGGCTAACTAGTACAATAATCACAATAGCAGGTCATACATGTTTAGCAAACACCATGTGACGTGGATGTCTTCAGTATCATTTAAGTCTCACAGCAACCCAGTGAAGTAGGTACTGTCTAGTTCTAGTCTAGAGGCAAAGAAATAAGGGGCAAGAGGCAGTAGTGTGCTGGTACATGTCAATAACAGACTCTCCAGGCCAAAAAGCCCCAACATGTAACATTTGCCAGTTTCTATGGGATAAATCTTCACTATATCATGGAAGATTTTAAACTACCAACTTGATATTGATGCCTGCAAAGTTGGGAAGAGTTATGCACAATTGGTTTTCTCAAGCCAGCTCCAGCACACACTGAATAGAGAAGTTAAGTTTCCTCCTCAAAGTCACAGGGCAAGTATATGGCAGAAATGAATTTTGAACACAGGGCACACTGCTCCAAAATCCTCTCTTAACGACTAACAAAGCATAGCCAGAACCAACTAGAAGGGCCCTCTCTGGTTAGCACACTGTTTGGAATGTTTATCTTCATCAAGTATCTTCACTGATAATCACAATGGTATTTGTTGGCACAGATGAAGTAACAACATGTCTTGATCACTTTTGTCTTCCCCACACCTGAGATGGCACCTGTGCATTTTGGGTATCCATAGATGGCAATGGAATTTTACTGAGTTTAATCGACTGACATTAAAGGGTGTGGGATGGTCTTTGGGGAAGTCCTTGAAAGACTGAGGGTCAGTATTCTAGAGAAGGGGCAGTGGGAGAAGCACATGCCACAGGGTGAAGGTTGGCAGAGTGGAGTGAGTGCTGTGGAGCAGGGTCTTTAGAGAGGACTTTTCCATTAATCTTTTCCCTGAGGCTGGTCCTGGCTCCTGGGCTCAGAACTCTAAATGGAGCATAGTTGGTGACACCACGCTTGTTGAGAACTTGTTTCCCTTCTTTGTTGCATTAAGCTGCCAGTGAGTCACTCTGGTTTGGCTTTCAAGTAAAAGGTGGAGGCAGGAGAGGCAGAGCCTCCTTTGCAGATCAGTGCTAGCAGCTCTCTGGGGTATAAAAGTGGAATGTGGCATGTCTCACTGTTGTGCATCTAGACCAAGGAATTGGTTTGCAATTCACTGCCTTCAGAACGAAAACTGGAAGACTCATCCAAGAGGTATCAATGGCTGGCCTGAGAGATAGAGAAGCATGATTGGGGTGCTGTTGTCATATATCAACATAAAAACTAGTTAAAGCATAAGCTATGGTTGTGCCAAAACCCTGGCATGATTGCTGGTCAAAATACACCTTTACCTGGGCCAGACCTAGCATGTTTACATACGTGGTCCTTGTCAAAACCACAAGTAGACAGTTTTTACCACCATTTCCCAAAGGAAAAATCTCTGCCATAAGTGTATTCCTCTGGCCTGGTGGAAGCCTCCAGGCCACTCAGATGGTTTAACTGAAAGACTTCAATAAAGAAACTGCAAGCAGAAGAGTGGACAGGATGAAGACAAATAGCCCAGCAAGCCATCCAGGGACTTGCAGCAGTGGGGAGCCTTTACTACTCCCAGACTTGGAGTAGAAGGAGGATGTAATGTGACTGGAATGCAGCAAGAAGGGCAGCCAGGGAGAGAGCCATGGCCACTCCTGAGGAGCAGAGCCACGGAAGGACTATAACCTGACCTAGAAGAACATGAGAACAAATGCCCTGACCTTTCCCTGGCAGCAGCTAAAAGCTAGGGGGCAAAGGAAGGTGTCCTTGCTTCCTGGACACAGAGCATGACAAGGAATGGCAGAAGTTGAATCTGAGGGGACATAAAGAGAACAACCAAGACATTGTGTGGCTTTCCCAAACTTGCAAAGGGAGTTTCTGCTGACAGGGCCTGACAGAGCACACAAGCCTCCCAGCGCAGAAGAGAGACCCCAGGAGAGAGACCAGAGGCATTGTGGCTTTGAACAAGTTACTTCAGTTGCCTGGGCCTCTGTTTTTTCACCTCTGAAATGGAACACTGAACTTAACCATAAGACACTGCCACTCAAATAGAATTTCCCCAAATGCTACTAGTCACACCATGTCTTGCTGAAACCAGAACTGATTTCTGTCCTGTGTTCTCTTCTCTCTTTGAATACAAAATGCCAAAGGCATATTAACATGAAACAACAAAACAGCACTATAATGTGAAAGCTTCTAAGTCACCTTTTGGCAGCCTAAGGAACAGAACTGGTGAGGCATGAAGAATTCCTGGTTACTCAGACAAGCAGCGGGAGCTACTGCCTTACTCTTTAATACAGAGCATGGGGGTTTCCAAGGGGCTGACAGGGCCGGCGATTCCTACAGTGCTGGTGGGCAAATGGTGGAAGGATTCAGACACACATACACACCCCCTACCACCACCACCTTTACCACAACCACCATCACACACTAAATTTCTACAAGATTTCTGGCCATATTTTTTGGACGAGCAGTGCATGCCATATGGTGATTCATTAATACTAGATAACAACCTGCACCACTGCACACAGGTACTTTGGTAACTATTTTTATAGTTACTACTATAAAAATATAAAAATTACTATAAAAATTAAATGAATGCATGTGAAAATGCATGACGTATAGTAGGTGTGCTGGAGATAGTTTCCTTCCTCCACTTTTGAAATTTTCACACTGATTTTTCTCAATGTATTTTATTACTTTTTAGTTTTCTCTTCATCCCTGCCCATTAGATGCTACAGCAAATGTCCCCAATTTTTTAAAAAATCGTTTTAATAGATCACATGTTACAAATAAGGAAAGAAACAAGAATAAGCAGCCTTTTAAGCATGATAAGGTGAAAATTGCTTGTGGCTGGGTTGAAGGTGGCCTGAGAAGGGGTCACATGCCCACTGAAAGTGGTGAAGAACAAGTTGCTGGGAGAAAACATTGCCTTCCACCCAAAGCAGCTCCTTCAGGATCCACAGAGAGCTCAGCTCTCCCCGTATTGAAAGCAGAAGGGATCATCCCAGGGCACACAGCTTTGCCTGCTCTGGCCTACGGGCACATCTACTTCACCTGAACAGGTTCGTTAATTCAGTGAAACAAATGGTTTTACTAATATTTTTTCCCTGAATCTACCACTTATTTGGGCATCTCACTAAAACAGGCTTTCTGTGCAGTAAGATCAGGTGATATCAGCCAGGCACTGGTAGTTACGTGATGGTGCAAGGGAATAAGGTAATTTAAAGTTTATTACTGTGGAAGGGGGGGAAAGATGAGTAAGCATTTATATTTGAGCTTGGGCAGGTAAACCCCACTTACCCTGGGAGCGGGTATCACCAAGATGGAATGTATGGCTATCTGTGTATCTGTTGAAAACCTGCAAAGATCTCAGTGCCAGTGACACAATAACAGAGCACATGTTCACTTTTTACCTAGTTGTTTCAAAAACGTGTGGTTGAAAGGCATAGCTACTTGGGTTCTGTGTTGACCCAGGATGTCCTGACATGGCTTCTAAAAAGCAAAAGGCAGCAGCTGACAGCGATTATTAGCTGGGTAGCAGACTGCAGCAGGGAACCTGAAGGTGGCCTCCTTCTGCGGTGCAGCGGGAGTCTCTGGGGGTGGTGGCATTGCTGAACTCCCCCAGCCTGAGCCTGTGACGACACAGACCAACGTGTTCTGGGGATGGGTGATTGATGTGCAAGAGCTCAGTGGCCCAGGAGTAAATGAGTCAGCAGCGGGAAGCAGGAGCAATGAAACAGGGGTTTTCTCTTGAATTCTTGCTTATTTTGGGACACTATGATGCTCGTCTCAGAGGGAGCAAATAAAGTGTTAGTGGAGGGAGTCGGGCTTATGTAACTCATTTCTAAAACAAGTGGGCGACGTCACTGAAGGAATCAACACCATCATTAAAGAAGTTAAATAGAATTGATGTAAACACAGCTGGCCTTCTTTCAATGTGGACTGATACTATCCTTAGCTCTGCCACTAATTAGCTGTGTGAATTTGGGCAAGCATTCTGGGCCTCAGTTTCCTCAAATATAAAATAACAGGGTTGTTCTTGGCAATGCCCCAGGTACTTTCCAGATCTGACATCCCTCAATTCTATTGAATGTCAATAGTGATAATTTTAGCAATACTTGCAATGACAATGGTAGTTAATATTTATTGAGGGCCTTCTGTGTGTCAGGCACCATGCTAGTGACTTTAAAAATATGTCAAAACACATGATCTCATTGTTTCCTCCAAACAACCTCATGAGGCAGAGAACATGATTATCATGGTTTTGCATATGGGGAATCTGAGACACCAAGAGGTTAAGGGTCTTGGACAAGGTCATGTACAACTAGTATGTAGTTGATTTGATCAGGGTCTCAGCAGAAAAGAGGTGACATGTTCAAAAGGATTTAGCTCAGAGTAATTTAAAAAGGGGCTCTTTATGGAGGTGTTGCCAGAGCTAAAGGGACCAACAGGGATGACCAGGCACTGGGCCTGGTGACAGCAGGGAGCTGAAGGGGGCCTGAAGAGGAAATGGATGTCACTGGAGCCTGGTGAGGACAGGAGCAAAAAGGAGCCACCTGGCAAGAGCTGTAGCCACTGAGGAGCACAGCCACCACCAGAGCCAGAAAGAATCTGAGAAGGGAGAGGAATAAATATCCCAGCCTCTCTGTCTCTTCTTGCCTGCCTACAACCTGCTAACCCCTCTCATTGCCTGAACCCAAACACATCCAGAGGGTGAAGGAGCCTGGAGTACAGTCTAGAGAGGTCAATCTCCTGATACCAGAGCAGGGCAGATGGTTAGAGAGAATGGATCTGTAGATCAAATAAAAAATAAGCAGTGGAGCAGAGCCAGGATTACAGCACAATTCTTTCAGAGCCCAGAGACCCTGAACCTTCTTACTACATCCAGCTTGGGTGACACATGCATAAGAAGCAATACTGCATATTCTATACTATAATAGGACCTTTGGGACTTGGGGAGCCCTGAATTCATGGCCAATGCCCAGATAGTTCTGGTTGTCAATGTTGATGGCATCATAGCAACTCATATCATAGTAGTCTGACTGCATTTGAAGCTCTTTCCCCTGGAGGCATATCATTGGTTATCAATGTTACAGAAATGGGCATGTAGGGGTAGAGGGATATTCCTTATGTCTTTTCTATAACTAATGTAATAATGTTCAACTTTGGAATGTAAGTGCACAGAAAAATGAAAGCTAAGATATCTGCAAACATATGGAGATGTACACTCTGGTCTACTGTTCTTTGCATGGAACTGTACATGCCCTCAACCTACCCACATCGCTTTCCCCTTCACCCAGCACCACACATTGGGCCCTGTGGGCTCATCACCATCAGCCCTTTCCGTGCCGTCATCTTTTGCACAGACCACTCCCTCTGCCTGCAGTGACTTCTTTCCTCACTAGTTGAAACCAGATTTCTTCTCCAGGAAATGGATCAAAGTTCACCTCTCCTTTGTGAAGCCTTCCTCACCTCCCTGTTCACTCTCTTATCTACATTTCTTTGCACTAACTTCTATTGCAGCACTTATCATTATGTTGTAAAGATTTCTGTTTGCTTCTGCACTGGACTGTGAACCCACGAGGAAGTGTTAGTTAAAAACAAAACAAAACAAAAAAGAACAACACCAGCTAACATTTATTTAGCACTTACTATACATCAGACACATGCATTAGCTTGATTAAGCCCTATAATAACCCTATGAGATAGGTGCAGTTTTTATTGCCATTTTACAGTCAAAGGAACTGAAGCCTAGAAAGATTAAATTGCCTAAAATGTAACATAGCTATACATGAACTTATAGATGTTTTTGGAAGTCATGAGAGTCTCAAATTCTTTTCTCAAAAAACTTGAATTGTGACCCATCCTGTATAAAAACACAAACAACAACCATACCAAATCACACGCACTGTAGGTTACTGGTAGCTTCTACCTAATCCTGAAATCTTTAGATGGCCACATTCCCCTGAATCTTATTTCACTCTGGTTTTGTCTGTGTGTGCGTGTCTGACTTAGTAAACAAACAGAAAACCGAAGTAGAAATTCTAGATATCAAAAACAAGCAGAGATTTGGCTCCAAACTGAGATGAGATTGCAACATCCTTACCAAGTACACATGAGACCAAAAGGCTGATTCTAAGGTCCCACACCACTAAGTGCACATAAGGAGTCAAAAGGCTCCCACCCTCACCTGGCTCTCCTGTGTCTATGATTCCCCAAGTTTGGATTTCAAAAGGAATTAAAAGGAGGCTAGTTTCTGGTTTTAGATTGGGTTGATGTGAGTGTAAAACAGCATTTT
>VMDR010020772.1:0-17316 GCA_007922815.1 Macrotus californicus | reverse complement strand
ATATATATATATATATATATATATATATATAATCTTTATCATATTTTTCCCATTACCATTTAGTCCTCTTATCTCCCCTCCCCCAGCAACCACTACACTGTTGTCTGTGTCCATGAGTCCTTTTTTCTTTTTGCTCAGTCCCTCCTCCTAACCTCCCCCCACTCCCACCACTAGCTGTCATCTGCTCTCCATGAGTCTGTCTCTGTTTTGCTTGTTATTTCAATTTGTTCATTAGATTCCACATATGAGTGAAATCATGTTGTATTTATTTTTCTCTGACAGACTTATTTCACCTAACATAATGTTCTCCAGGTCCATCCATACTGTAGCAAAGGGTAAAACTTTCTTCTTTTTTATGGCTGAGTAGAATTCCATTGTGTAAATGTCCCATAGTTGTTTTATCCACTCATCTGCTGATGGACACTTGGGCTGCTTCCATATCTTGGCTATTGAAAATAATGCTGCAATGAACATAGGGGTGCTTAAGTTCGTTCAAATTAGTGTTTTGGGTTCTTTTGGATATATTCCCAGACATGGGATTGCTGGGTCAAAAGGCAGATCCATTTTCAATTTTTTGAGGTATCTCCATACTGCTTTCTGCAGTGGCTGCACCAGTCTGCATTCCCACCAACAGTGCAAAGGGGTTCCCCTTTCTCCACATCCTCTCCAGCTCTTGTTGTTTTTTGATTTATTGATGGTAGCCATTTTGATAGGTGTATATTCTTGATATAAAGAGTCTGTGATATATATAATGGTTAATTGGGAAATGGAAAAGTTTGTTAATATTTAAATGATTTTCCAGATTGTATGTGATTTTCCTTTTTTTTCCCCTAGGTTTGTTAAAGTTTTGCACCGTAGGGTTTTGCGGAATTGGGAGCCTAATTGATTTCATTCTTATTTCAATGCAGGTAAGTTAGTTTTAATCTAGGAGATGAACTACTTTTACATTCAAATTTGAGTTCTGTGATCTTCCTCTGGTATATTTTAAATGTGTTAGGAAGCAGTTAAGAATACTTTTTCAGTTTTTCTTCAGATGCTAGTTTCAAGGGATCATAGCTATGTTTCCAAGTAGCATTTTCCAACCTATGCTATATCAAGTAGGATTTCTGAAAGATATAATACCTTCATTAAAAAAAAAGGATTCTATGATCAAATATGATTTGTAGATGTGGGTTCAACTGAGTTAACTGAGATTTCTTTACTGGATAACTTCTCAGAATCTTTATAGTTTGTATTATGAATCTCTAAGGTTTGAGAATAGCCTCAATCTTAAATTTACTGTTATTTCTCAAACTTACTGTTTCTTTTCCTGATAGTCACAGCTAGATGGTCAATTACTATAGTTGGATATTGATGGGAATTTGATATTTACATATGAACATATGGAGGCAGAAACAAGATTTTCTTTTGCATTGGACAGGCACTCAATATTAGTATTTTCTTGGTTGCAAAGTATAGAAACTAAAATCCAGCTAGCTTAAGCCAAAAAGGGAAAAGGAAGGTCTGGGTTCTCGCTAGATAATTGAAGAGTTGGGACTGGTCTCAGGCAGGGCCAAATTGATGTAATCAAATGATGTATCAGGGCTCTTTTGATACTTATCTCGGCTTCTCTGTGTTCGCCTTGTTTGCTGCTGCTGCAGTGGTGTGGAGGCAGGCGTGGTTTGTGAAACACTATCCTCAGGCATTTAAAAGTGCCACCAGATGTTTTCTGTTAAATTATACTGAACTGGTTGTGGTTAACTCATGAGGATTCTCAACTTAGAGAAAGATGAATTTATCATAATAAATGTCACAAAACAGCATTTCAGTAAGCACTTATGGAGCACCTAATGTCTTCAGCAAGTGTGTCAGTATGTATTGTGATCATCGTCAGTTTTGCTCTTCTTTCTCATACATACAGTATCAATTCAAGTCGGCTTGATGCTATCCTTATGCTTCAAAAGAAAGTCAAACTCTAGGAGATTTTTGGTAGCATACTGTGAGGAGGGTACCATACTGTGAGGAGGAGGCAGCATATGGACCAATAAGATACCAGAATTAAACAAGGAAAATATTTGGTTTTAAAGTTGGATTTTCCTGTCTTTATTCGTAAACATATGCTTAACCAAATATCCTGCCTTCTCTGACTGTGGGACAGACAAGCAGGCATGAAGAGGCTAAGGTACTTGTGCACATATGTTTAGAAATGGGTTTCTCACTTTAAATGAGGCTCCAAGGAATTTAATGTATCATTGGAATTCTTTAAGATATCCAGGACTCAGTGTCTTTGAAACTCAACCATTAGTTACTGTTTTCACACTGGTTCTTTCTTTGGTGATAGCATTACTTTATAGCTTTATATCAAATTAGAGAGCTTATTTGATAGCCACTACTTTCTGGTATATGTACTCCTAAACTTTTCAGAACAGATAGTTCTTTTCTTGAAAATCTGGAATTGAGACTATCACATTAAGAAATTACTGAGCTGGATTTAGAGTGTTTGAATTTCCACAGTACATTTTAATAGATGTGGCCACGTTAGCCTGCTTTCACACTGGGGGAAAGCAAGTCAGTTTCAGTTGCACCCAAGTAAGACCTGTAGCCGTATTCTAAATGTCATT
The DNA here is from genome assembly GCA_007922815.1 of Macrotus californicus. Classification (NCBI taxonomy): domain Eukaryota; kingdom Metazoa; phylum Chordata; class Mammalia; order Chiroptera; family Phyllostomidae; genus Macrotus; species Macrotus californicus. The sequence goes on along the minus strand of VMDR010020772.1, from coordinate 14,716 downwards.
TAACATGCTTGACACGTGACGTTGACCACATCAGAAGATAATTTTTTTCAGCAAATTAAATACATTTTTACTGTGAATATCATAAACCATGTCACAAATAAATTTTTGTGACATATATTTTTTCAATTTCTCATGAACTTTCTACATTTTTCCATTGTTTTTTATTGTTCTTCTTTCCTTCTTCATTCTCTCCACACCTGGTTTTTTTTTTTTGCCATTAAATATTATTCCCCAATGAATAGCAGTGTTTTTCTATTGGGCTATGATCCCAGAAACATATTGTACATTAACTCAAGACCTATAAAAGCATACTTTGCTTCACAGTGTTTGTATAAAAAATCCAGGAAAATTCTCTTAAAAAATAGATCTAGTTGTTTCATTTTTGAACAAAAACAACATAAAGTGTAATGCATATATTGCTAAAGTAAGCTTTACTTGTTGCTATATATACTGAAAATACTTTCATGAGTTTGTTAGTAAACTTTTGAAGTTTCTTTTTTTTTGGTTGCTGTTCTTAAAAATATGCAAGTGGTACTATATGAATGAATGGCATGAAACAATACACAGAATTAATTCAGTTCTTCTGTGCATTCAACAAAGAATCTATATGTGTAGCATATAGTCTTTCAGTTATAGGTACCTATTGTGTATAACTACTGTGTATTTATTTATAAGGCAGTTCCGAAGATTTTGAAACATTCATTCTGCTCTGGCCAGTGTGGCTCAGTTGAGCATCGCTAGTTTTATTTCCAGTCAGGGCACATGCCTGGGTTGCTGGTTCTGTCCCCACGTGCGAAAGGCAGCCAATTGTTGTTTTCTCTCACGTCAGTGTTTCTCTCCCTATTTTTCTCCCTCCCTTCCCCTCTCTCTAAAATAAATACATACAAACATACATACATAGATACATACTAAAAATAGAATAAAATCTCATTCTTTTGTGCTTGTATATTTTTGAGTACACCATGAAGTATAGATTAGAAAATTTAAGTTTTTCTGTTTTAATCAGAGAAAATAGAATATTTTATTTTATTTAAACCCCTTTTCTCACAATCTGGACATTTTTTTTAAAGATTTCATTTATTTATCATTTTTTAGAGGAGAAAAGGGAGGGAGAAAAAAGGAGAGAAACGTTGATCAGTTGCCTCTCACCTGTCCCCAAGTGAGGACCTGGCCCACAACCCAGGCGTGTGCCCTGACTGGGAATTGAACTATTGACCTTTTGGTTCACAGTCCAGTGCTCAGCCCACTGAGCCACATGAGCCAGGGCTGGACATTTTAAATTATACCCAAACCATTGATGTCAAGCAAAATGAAAAGAAAAGAAAGTTTCTTCTGTTAAGTGGATATGACAACCTCAAATCAAAAAGATGAAGCTGGGTAGTTTTAATGTAGAAAGTTGTTAGAAGGAAGTATGTTAGGTTCTTTGTGACAGTTTTTAAAAATTCTGTACATTATGGAAGAAATTACTTTCATTTTTATTCCTATTAATATTACAAAGTAGATTTCCTTAAAGGACTAATAACCATACAAGCAGAAATTCAGAAAAGCGGCATAATCTCTGAGACATTTATGAACTATATAAATAAATTTATCAAATTTATAAAATATCTCAGTAGTTTGGTATTTATGTGTAACTCATTTTAGCATTGGATTATATATTGCTTTTGTATTATTTCTTAACTTTTACACACAAGTTGGACTTTCCACACATAAATTTCTTGAGGAGAAAAACGACCTTTATTAATCCTGTATAGCACTATTAGTATGTTAAACACGGAGTATGCCCTCAAAAATCTTTGCTGATTTGAACTGAATGCAGTATACCATGTGAAAAGTTTGGCTTTGTGCCATTTACAGAGAAGATGAGAAGCTAAAAATGGTAGTTTTTTAAAAAGTGATTGCTTTTCTTTGGGACCTTAAAGTTCTAAATTTTATAGCATCACTTGAGAGGTAGGTAATAAATACAAATAAAAGTTGGAATGGTAAATGTTAGGTTTTATGCCATCAATGAAAATGAGTTCAGTGGGCACAATTAGGTAGAATAAATTGGGATCCTTGCCCTAAAGGAGTGTAAAATCTAACTATCCCAAGAGTGGTCTGATTATAAGATTTTACTTATTATTAGAAATAAAATATTTCCTTGGGAACTGCAGAGTTAAAATAAGAAAGAGTTGCCTTGATTTTATCTTGTTTAAATACTTTGAATTTTACTTAAATTTTTAAAAGCCTTTTCAGTTCAGAGCATAAATAAGGTTAAAATTAAGAGTTCACTTCTGTGTAAGCCAATTTGTTTTGTCAAAGACATGGCCTACAACCTTGCCCTGTGAAGTACTTGCTGTTGATAAAAAGGAGGACTCAATCCATTACCAGTACGGGAAAGTTGGTCAAAGTCCTTGATAGTTCACTAGATGTAGGACAGCAATACATAAAAACCAGCTGACATTTTACAGATAGCAAGTCTTTCAAATAGCTCTGTGTATTATTTATTTAACCCTGGTGTGATTTATTGGGGAAATAAACTGGAAAACTGAGGATACTGAACATTTGTGTCATGTGACCTTAATTAGGTAGGTTTCACTTTAGTTCACTTATCCTCTGGGTGGATTTTTACTTAATGAATTAAAGGAATGTTCATAAAATGAAGGATATTTTAAACTGGTTCTGAGACTAATGCCAATGCTATGTTTTTCCCAGGAGATACAGTGGTGAATATTACTTACGTCTTGAGGAATGATGTTTATGTTGGTCATTACGGATTAAGGCTAACCAGTCTTGAAATCAAATGAAGTCAGGGGTTCTGAATGCCTGATTTTTCTCACTGTGTAGGAATTTTGATACCTGATTAAATATGCCTAATCAGATTGTTTCAATGGCCTCATATTAAAATTAACCACACACAGTATTCAGCTCTGGACACAAAAACATAATTTGACTTTTAAGAAAATACAAATTTACTTTGGGGGAATTAGATGGACACAGGTTGCATCATTACCCTCTAATTGCAAACAGCTGAGCATTTTAGTCTCTTCACTAGGTTCGTAGGTCTTCAGGGGATGATTGCATCTTGTGAGGGCTAATGTTTGAATTCTTTATGTGGGGAAACCCCTAAATGGACTACGTAGAAAAGGGCTACATTAATAGTTATATAAAGTGCTATTTTTGTCATTTTACTTTTTAATTCATTCATAGCATTTTAAATTTATAAGATATTTGAGTTACCTAGGCAGTATGACTTCAGTGACAATTCAAAGCCATTACATGGAGTGTCGTATCTATTGCTAAAGTTTAGGTGTTAAAGTACGTATTGGTACACACATTTTTCCCTTTAATTGAATTATTTTTATCAGGATGCTGCTTAAATAATATACAAACAAAAATACATTCCCATAACAAAATAAAAAGTTTATACATTAGAATTAAAACTATCAGCATTATTAAAGTAAGCTCTTTTTGCATGATGTGTGTGTGGGTGTGTGTGTATGATATAAAATTTGCCACTTAACTTTTTTTAAGTATACAGTTCACTGGCATTAATCACATTCAAAATGTTATACAACTGTCACTACTATCTCTTCCTAAAACTTCTTCATTACCTTCAACAGAAACTCTATAATCATTAAGCAGTAACTCCCCACTCCCCTTTCCGCCTTGTTCCTGTTAATCTGTAATCTACTTTTTGTGTCTGTGAATTTGCCTATTCTAGATATTTTATATATGTGGAATCATACAGTATTTGTTCTTTTATGTCTGACTTATTTCACTTTGCATAATGTTTCAGGGTTCATTGATATTGTGGCATATATCAGAACTTTATTCCTTTCTATGACTGAATAATATTCCATGTATGTATATACCATATTTTATCCATTTTTTTCTGTTGAAGGACACTGGTTCCCCCACCCCCACCCACAGTTGGGCTGTTTTGAATACTGCTGCTATGAATATTTGTGTACGGGTGTCTGTTTTAAGTCTCTGTTTGGTTCTTTTGGGTATATCCTGAGAGAAGATAAATTTTTAATAAAGCCAATTGAAGAGAATATCTTCATGACCTTTGATGGGTTAAGCCTTGTTAAACAAAATCCCAAAAACAGAAACCATAAAGAAAAAAATCATTGAATTTGATTATGTTAAAACTAAGAAATTATGTTTTAAAAGGATACCATAAACAAGTTAATTGAGTAAAAGGATACTAGCAACAGGAATTGATATGTAGAATATACAAGTAATTTCTGCAAATCAGTAAGAAAATGATAAGGAGCCTAAAAGTTAAATGAGCACAGTAAACTAATAGGTGATTCACAGAATCACCCAAATAACTAATAATATGTAAGTAGAGATACTTCTAGGCATTTACTCTCCAAAATTCATGCTCCTGTCAACAAGGGGACATGTGCAAAGATGTCTGTTACAGCACTGTTTGTGGTAGCAGGAAGTTGGAATCGACCCAGGTAGGTGCACTAATGGGAGAATGGACGCATCCTCTGTAACACTAGGCAAGCAGTGCGCACATGAACTGAGATGTACATACAGCTACAGGAAAATGTCTTAAATCACAGTGTTCTGTGAAAGTAGTTTAAGATGAACAAGATCTTCAACATTATGACTCAGATAAATTAAAATTACATATTCAGAGAACATCATATGTTTTTCAAGGATAAATATGTATCCAAGTCACATACCGAATTCAGTGCGTACCCATTTGTGTGGGTACCTATGGATGGGTGGGTGAGTGTTACAGAGAATTAGAGTGGAGATTAAAGATAAAGAAGAGAAAACAACAGGAAGTTTAGTGACCACTTCTTAACATTCTTTAATATGTATTTCTAAAGTTTTCTAATTTACTTTTCTTGCTGTAGACTTTCCACCTACAGAGAAACTTACTCCTTTATGTAAATAATTCAAGATTATTTGCATTTAAGCTGCAAATAAAAGTTCATAGTGAAAATAATCAGAAATGATACAAAAGGAGAAATTAAATTTCATCCAATTCTTTCAAACCACCAACCATCTTCATAGGAGGGTATGGTAGGACAAAAGATACCCATGTCAAATCCCTGGAATTTGTGAATATCACCTTATTTGGAAAAAGGGTCTTTGCAGATATGATTAAGTTAAGAATCTTGATATGAGGAGATTATCCTGGATTATGTGGGTGAGCCCTAAATTCAGTTCAAGTGTCCTTAAAGGAGACAGAGGAGGAAAAGACACACAGAAAAGAAGGTAGAGGTTGGATATGGTCTGGAACCACATTCTGGTAGCAATGCCAAGGAGTGGTGTTGCTCCCAGAAGTCAGAAGCAGCTTCTACTGGATTCTCCGCTACAGTCTCTGCAGGGCATGTGTCTGTGCAATACCCTGATTTTAGACTTGGGCCTCCGAAACTGTAAGAGAATAAGTTTCTATTGTTTTAATCCACTAAGTTTGTAGTAACTTGTTACAGTAGCTGCAGGAAACTAACATGGAGGGATATGAAGTCGCTTTCTTTTGGCTTTGTGGCTTCTCACACCAGTGTTGTATAAGACAATTTCCCAAAGTGCAGAGGTCTCCTGTTTCCCCTCTTGTGAGGTGAACACCTGTAGCAACCTCTTATTCCATTAATTGGAATGCAGTGTGTGAGTGATTTTTCTTCTTTCCATAGATTTCAGAAATTGCCCCAGTACATCAAAGGGAAATACTTCCTGTATACTGTTTGGCTTCAGGCTATTTTTAGAGAAATCAACTCATAATTTTAGGTTTCATACTCTGTCATCAAATGGACATTGGCATATTTAACTGAGTAAAAAATTTCCCAATAGGGATTATTCTTAGAGATTTATAATTTTATAATTAACAATACAAGAATGTACTCATAATAAGGGGATTTATAAGTGTACATAAAATGCTTAAAAACAGGCTAAATCTTTAATTTTGTTGGGGGAACATGGATTTGAATAATGAAGCCTTTACAAGATAATAGTTTTCTTAAAAATTAAGGAGGGAGAACAAATTCTTTCATGTGATAATTCATAGAAAAGTACATTGACTACTTTACAGAGATGTTTGCATTTAAATGTTGTAGCTATGCAAGATCTTAAAAAGTACGGTGTAGAACTCCTCACTCTTCTGTTCCTCATTATATGGGTAAGAAATGCTGAGGTCCAGGGAGCATTAATCTTACAGCTAGTGTTGACAGCTTTTCCTTCAGGTTTTCCTTTCAGTTTAGTGTTTTACCACACTGCCTTAATTTGGTTGTTTTGTGGCAGCTCTTCAAATTATTTTAGCAGAGAAGAGCAGCTGGTGCCATGTTTTGGTGATCTGGCAGTGGTGTATGGGAGGCATTAACGACAAGTGCGTAATCAGTTTTTGCCTACAAGTAACAAACCTCAATTTAAATTGCCTTTAGTAATATAATTTATTATATCATATACCGAGAATCTGGCAGTAAGGTAGTTCTAAGACTTGTTGATTTACAGTTGAAGGACATAATAAAGGACCCAAATCTGTCCTTCTTCCTTCCCTCCTTCCTTCCTTCCCTTTGCCGTCTTCAGGTCCTTTGGTTAGCATCACTTTCTATCTAGTTACTTTCAGAGGCAGAGAGTTTCCTCTCACGCATATCTTCTTAAACAGGCCCCCACGGAACTTGTCCGAGGTGACTGGACAGAATTTCATTACATGCCCAGGCTATTCCTGAAAATTAAAATAACTTTTAAAAGAATTTCTACCTTCTGCATGTTTTTAAGTTGACATTTACGTTTTCCATCATAAAATTAAGTAGTTGCAAGGGATATAATTTTTGCTTTGCACATATTGACATATTTAAATGAAACGGTTACATTAATTTTAAAATGTATCTACAATATAAATACCACAGAGCTTTAAATACCATTCTTTTTTAAAAAAGAGACAAATGAACCCTTCACTAACCATTATAAATTTTACATTGTTTCTTTTTCCTCCTTGAATTTTTATTTCTATTCTTCTGCAGAATTTTATCCTAATGTATAATATATTCTTGGGCTTGAAAATCTACCAATCACCGTACTCATTAAAATTAAGAGGTTTTAAATTTTCTGTGATTTCTGGATTGAGTTGTCTTTGTAATTATGAACGATATACAATTATTCAAAACAGCATAAATGTTACAAGTTTTAGCAAATAATATTTAAGCAAAAAAAAAAAGTAAAGTGATATGGCAGAGCATATTTTTGGACTCTTAATTTCAGGAGATTTCCCCAAGTCCAGTATTTTGAATTATCCCTTTGTTTGGCACATCAAAGGTTTTTGTACCTCAAGGCAATGTGCCGTCCTAAGACTCAGGATCTGCCTTGATGGGAGGTGTCTTTACTGGAGTCAAGTTAGAGAAAGGACCACAGGGAAAAGGAAGTGGGGAGGGAAAGTAGCATGATGCCTCCACCATAGCTGGTATGAGGGGGACCACTTTTACAAAGAGTACATATGAGAATTAAGAATCTCAAAATGTATTCCCTTCGAACTATCTGGGCTCTCATACACTTGCTTAATCTTTGTGTACCCCTCGGCCTACAGCTTAAAGATTGCTGCTTTAAAGCATAATTTGTAGAGATCATATTAACTATATTGTCAAAAATGTGATTAAGGGAACAAGAGATTACAAATGAACTTTTTTCCCCTAGTCACACTACCTTATTTTCCATAGGGAGCCTGGCCTGGCCAATCATATTAATCCTATTCCTTGGGATATAGTGATTTGTCCAGCAATAAGCACAAACACCAAGCAGATCAATCAAAGTCCTTCTCTGGGACTGGAATAAAAACACTGAGGAAGGAAATTTTACTTTCTTTCTATTGGGATCTGCTGAGCTATGGATATGTGAATTTAGAGCTATTGGCAGCCAGTTGGGAGTGCCTCTCTGCAGATAAAGGCAAGCAGAGCTGAGCAAAGAGGCAGGGAGGCCCACCCAGGGTCCTTCCTCATGGGGTGTGGAGTTTTGGTCCTTGAGGCCTTGGTCCCTGCAGCTCATTCGCTCCTGTGGACGTCCCCAGTGTCTTTTCAGCTACCTGAATCACTAAATTACTTTTTTTTGCTTGAGTTAGTTTGAGTTTTATGATTGGTACTACTGAAATAATTTTATTAACAACTGACAAAAATAAAAAAGTATTGTGAAAATATCTTTTGTAAGATAATTTTGAAAATTTTCTTTTCTAGATTGTTGGTCCTTCAGATGGAAGCAGTTACATTATAGATTATTATGGAACCAGACTTATACGACTGAGTATTACTAATGAGACATTTAGAAAAACACAGTTGTATCCATGAATATTTCTAAAAGAAACAGTAAGTGATGTGTTTATATAATCTTAATTATTGCACATTATCTTTGTAAAATTGTGGGAATTTGAGAACCATAGGAAACTGACAAGATCATTTAGTGCTGTAAACTCTCATTTGGCTTCTCAGGAAACATAGGTCTGCATATGCCTGAGGTGTCTCAGACCTTTTGTAAAGGATTTTCATGTATCTCATTGCTCCTGCGGTTCTCAATTCAGACTCTTTCTTCACAGTGAATGTGGTTAAAGGACCGAGTTCACAGGAAAAAATCGCATCAAAACAAAAAGATATTCTGTAGTTGATGATGGTTACGATGAAAGTATGTGTTGTAGATATTTCAGTAAGGCTTTTCTGCTGTCTCTCTCCCGTGATCTTTGAACCACTGTCTTTTCTTCTCCTTTCCTAAACCGGAAAGTCGACAGAGTCTCAGCCCTGAACCACCATTAAGTACTTATTGTAACCTAAAATTTGGCCCTTCCCAGGAAAATTATTAATTGGCCTCAGCTTTAAATAGGTAATAGACTTGGAGAAGTCAGAGATGCCATTAGTTTTCCTGCTTCAACTCTCAGCTTCTCTAGGACTCTGCTACTCTAAGGGTTTTATTTCCATGACTGGACATTAGTCTCTTCTAATAAGTAATCTTCCAGGAATGCTAGGGTTTTTCTCAGGGAAACAATTTCCTGGTATAACCATTCTCTGTAATGGGGAAGTCCTGTATAACATGGAGGTGATTGTTCACTTTGAGTGCCTAGCGGCTTTTAGAGACAGGGCAGAGAGAAAGACAGGCCAGGTGTTCTGGCCACAGTCAGTCCTAGGGCTTTCAGTCTGCTCTGTCTCAAGAGTGTGTCTAGAGGCCAGGAAGGGAATAGACATTTATTTCTATTTATGTCGTAGTATATAAATAGGATGTGAAGAATAATTTTGCCCTTAAGGTGGATTTTTTTCTTTTCTAAATATAATTATGGGATATGCTTTGTAGATGTTGTTGTAAGTTTGAACAGTGATAGGCCCTGTCAAGATCTGAGGAATTTATTTAACTGATTGTCCAAAAAGTTGTTTAAATCATTTCTTATAAACTGTTAAAAAGTCTTTGGGTTTCAAATTTAATTGAAGCTTAGAGATACATCTGCCTCTTCTTACCAGGGAACAACAAATTGAGACTCAGGAATTTGAGACAAAGACAGTGTAACCAGTGTGAAGCTGAGTCCTACCTCTAGACCTCTGTGGGTTCCGCTGTCGCGCTCCACCTCCCTCCCCACGCTGCCAGTTATACCATTTTGTATGAAGCTTCTTCATTTTGGAAATGATTACTCCTTATGAGAAGGATTGAGCAGTTTCACATAACTTATTTTCATACTGTAAATTGTTGTGTCCCATTCAAAAGTATATGGATTGTTTTCAAACCATAATGTGTAAAAATTAAGCAAATGTAATTTAAAAAGTAATTCCATTCTCTGTGACCTATTATATAAACATTTAATTGGGATTCCAGACTAAATTTGAAACCTAAAACTCAAAAACCCTGTTGAGAAGGTAGATGTCTGCATTGTCATTCATGGGTTGCTCTGCAGTACACATACAAGGGCTCCGAGAGTAAGAAAATGCTTTCAGTAAGTGCTTCATTGGACTCTCTTAAAATATTGTGGTTTAATATGTTTCTTTTTTCTGTTTCAGGATTGGGCCTTGTTGATTTCAGTGTGAGCTCTCAGCATGTGGATTTACAGATTTTCCTTTTTCCTTCTTCACATACCATTTTATGGGTTCTGTATCACTCTTTGTTGTTGGTAATGTTTTTGTTATGTTGTGTTAGTTGAAAATATTTTATTCTGAGATTTATTTAATAGGACTTTCTTTGAGAGCTGTATAATGATCGTTGTTCTTAGGCTACCGTCTCTGTGAGATAGATAGCTTATTACCTGATATTCTTTAATGTGTTTTCCAAAGGCAAGTTGCCACTTGTCATTTTTACTTCTGAAAAATAAAAGTGTTGATGTACTCACATTTTGTAGTGCTTTATTATTAAGAAAACTTCAATGTTGAATGAAGCTGTCTTCTGCATTTTGACCCTTCAAAGCAGTTCATCCATGGTGTGAATAAATACCATTTATATTGCCTGGGGAGCAATCCAGTGTAGGACCACCCTCCGGTTTTCTGTAGCTTTCAGCCCTGTCTCTGCCTCGGTACCCAAGGAGCTGAAGATCATCGGGGAATCTCAAACCTTGAGACAACATGGATGTTTCTGGCATTGGTTCAGGCCTCTGAAGTGTGAACTTTTTCCTTTTAGCTTTGAGGGTGATGCGCTAGCTTTTGAAAGACCAGATGCTGACTCATCTAGCTCAGTGCAGTTACATTTGAAGTTGATTGGACAAGGTGGGAACACTGAACAGATGATTAATGTCTTCCATCTGTTAGCACTGCCAGGCAGATGCTGGACAAGTGCCTGAAGTGATGCACCGGTGTCCGAAGGAAGCAGCACCTGCATATTAGCACTGGTTTTCTTTACCATGTTTTAGAAGCGTTTCAAGAAAGTGGAAATACATGAAATGATGTGTCCCCATAATTCTATTATGTACTTTCTTTATTAACAGGCACACCAGTTTCAAAACTACTGGGGCCAGGCTCCTCAAAAGTAAAACCCATAATTTTTATCAACATTTTCCTCAAAAGTATACTGTATCGTCCAACTAGCTTCCTAATATGTTAGTCATTCAGTAACAGATCCTTCGGTTGGTGAGAGATTAAGTATTGATACACGAAGTGAGTTTGGGTTGACTCTTAGTATACATTAGGAGTGGTCTCCTTCCTCCCTTCCTTCATTAAAACACTGAGTGTTCACCGTTGGGAGGCACTGCCCCAGATGCTGGGATGCAGCAGTGAGCAAACAGTCTCTGCCCTTACGGACCTCTGTTTTCTGGGGATGCACTTTTTTACGGTGATATTTTGGCTGCAGTTAAGCCAGTATTTCCTAGATTCTTTTGGTTGCTAACAGCACTTTGAAGTTTCTTTAAGATCACCTAACTCCAGATTTTAAAAGTCCATACATTTTCGTAGCCATGAAAGTTCAATTGTATAAGAAATACTTGCAGTCAAATCTTGAAAAGTAAGGTTGAATCTGCATAATAGTTACAGTTATTAATGTGGCCAGATGGGAAGTCGTTTTTAAAGCAGGTGCTTCTCAAAGTAAATATTTATTTGAATATGCTGTAGTACTCTGCCATTGATAAAATCTAGAAGTAAAGTTTCTTCACAATATACTCTTAAACCTTTAGACCTCATTTTCACTGTAATATCCTAAATTTACATGACAAGGACACTTCACTTTTTTCAGTTTGCCTAATTCCCTGTTGCCTAATACATGTAGTTCTTTAACATGTTTTTGTCTTATTACTTATTTTTTATGTGAATAAATTTAATGCATATGAATGCAGGGTTTTTTGTTTTTGTTTTTTTTTTTTACTCTCATGGAACACTATTTTATTTGGCTATTTGTTAGTGTGTGTGAGCATAAATCACATGTTAAGACCTCTGTGTGAGATATTTGATGTGATAACTCTGCTTTTAAAGCAGTGGCCAAATGTGAGATGGACTAGCTCAGTCACTACTCCTAAATCCCCTAGGATGGGATAGAATGGATTCTTCCAATTCTACAGAAACAGTCAGTGTTCCTATAGACACATTTACAAATGGTAGGGGATTCAGACAATTTCCGAAAGTACCTCTTTACCCAAGATTTCTTACCTACACTGGATTAAACTAAAGGACCTCTTTAAGACTTCGAAGATGCTGTGTCTATGGCCAGCATTAGTGTGGGGTTATGCTTTTGTTTCGTTTTACAAAAAAATTTGTATTTTTCCCTTATTTTAATCTAGATGCTTAAGATTAAGTTGAATATTATAAGACTCATAGGCAGTTAGGAAGCTAAAGTAGATCTATTAGCAAGAAACTAGCAGGAAGGAAAATTAGTTCTTAAAAAGTACAAGTCTAAGATGTTTCCTCTTCCTCAAACACCTTAAATGGAGATATTCCCTGGGGTTCTGGTACCTTCCGCTCCCTTTCATTAAATTTCATTCATTTTGCATTTTTCTATGTACAAAATTGAAGCTTAATGCAGACATTTTGAGAAAACACCAAAAAGTGCAAAGTAAAAAACAAAACTCATAGCTCAAAGATAACGTTAGTATTTTTATGTATGTTTTAGTGCTTTTCCCATGCACGTATGTACATTTTTTTCACAAAAATGATATACATACTGTTTCATAGCCTACTTCACATTGTAAAGATTTTTCTATTTCAATAAATATTTTTTACAACATTATTTTTGATGCCTGCAGAGTTCCAGTCTGTATCATAATTTACTTATGTAATTCTTATTGTTTGGTATTTAAGTTATTCCAAAAAATGCATTTCTGACTTTTTTTCTCTAGAATTGTCATTCTTAGTCAAAAAGCAGCCACATGCTCAAGTTGTTGACACATCCACACAGTCTCAGTTAACCAGGGCACTGGAGAAAGAATAAAGTCAGCCTCACCCACGTTCAGATTGCACCACAGCTCTCAAACACTGGCGCCTCATTATGATGAACTGCAGATACCACATGGCGGCGACCTGCCGCTGCGCCCTGCTCCGCGGTTAGGGCACTGCTAACTCATGCTGACGGCTGCCCCTGGCATCGGGGAGCTGAAGAACACAGCTGTGAGAACAGGCTAGCTTCCAGAAAAGGGGTGCTGGTTATGAGTATTGGGGAAGGAAAGCAAATCTGTTGTTTTGGCACAAGAAGTCAAATAGTTGACCAAATTACCTAATTGCCCTCCAGGAAGCTTCAAGAGAAGAGAGAATAGTGTTAGGGAGTAAGTAGGAAGATCATACAGTATGTTTTTTTTCCCCTCCCTTGCTGAGAGAGAAGGGAAGTGGGTAGATTTGGAAAATGAGGAAAGTTACTAATTAGGAATGAATAAAAGAATTCAGAACAGCACTGTGTACCCAACTGAGTCCTGGAATAAAGCATTTATTAGTGAGTTCGGCAAGGCAAAAGTTACTCATTCCTATATCTTTTTAAATAGAGCCTAATATTTTAATTCTTAATGAATATAGCAATGCCTTTAAAGCTAGTCATTGTCTGATGAAGAACGTTATTTCCTAGAAAACCTATTTTCAAGAAAAATGTAGGAATATTAAGGCTTAGACTTCCGGCCAAGATGGAGGTGTAGGTAGACACACTGTGCCTCCTCGCACAACCAAAAGAAGGACAACAAATTTAAAAACAAAAAACAACCAGAACTGCCAGAAAATCAAACTATGGAAGTCCGACAACCAAGGAGTTAAAGAAGAAACACTCACCCAGACCGGTAGGAGGAGTGGAGACAGGCAGCTGGGCGGAGAGGACTCGAGGCAAGACGGTGGCTGGCGGACTGGGTGAGGCAGTGGATTGTGGACTGGACGGTCCCACACTCATGTGTGGATAAACCAGGAGGAACAACTGGGGAGCGAGACAGACCCCACAACCCAGAGTTCCAGGTCAGGGAAATAAAGCCTCAAAGCCTCTGATTGAAAACACCTGTGGGGGTTGAGGCGGCAGTGGGAGAAACTCCCAGCCTCACAGGAGAGCTCATTGGAGAGAACCACAGGGTTGTAGAACGGACACAAACCCACTCACCCAGGAATCAGCACCAGAAGGGCCCAATTTGATTGTGGGTAGCAGGGGAAGGGACTGAAAACCAGCAGAGAGCTGAGTAAGCAACACTGCTCCCTCTCTGATCTCTCCCCAACATACAACGTCACAACGCAGTGACGTGGGTTGCCCCGCCCCGGTGAACACCTACGGCTCCACCCCTTATGTAACAGGCAAGCCGAGATTTAAAAAATGGCCCAAATGAATGAGCAGATCAAAGCTCCAGAAAAAATACAACTAACTGATGAAGAGATAGCTAACTTATCAGATGCACAGTTCAAAACACTGGTAATCAGGATGCTCACAGAATTGGTTGAATATGGTTGCAAATTAGAGGAAAACATGAGGGCTATGCTAAGTGAAATAAAGGAAAATGTACAGGGAACGAACAGTGACGGGAAGGAAACCAGCACTCAAATCAATGGTGTGGACCAGAAGGAAGAAAGAAACATTCAACCAGAACACAATGAGGAAACAAGAATTCAAAAAAATGAGGAGAGGCTTAGGAACCTTCAGGACATCTTTAACCGTTTGAGTCCCAAGCAGCGCAATTGCGCTGCTGACAATACCCCCTGGGACTCAAATGGTTAAACGTTCCAACATCCGAATCATAGGGGTGCCAGAAGGAGAAGAGGAAGAGCAAAAAGTTGAAAACTTGTTTGAACAAAATGAAGGAGAACTTCCCCAAACTGGCAAAGGAAATAGACTTCCAGGGAGTCTGGGAAGCTCAGAGAGTCCCAAAGAAGTTGGACCCAAGGAGGAA
>VMDR010020771.1:0-17319 GCA_007922815.1 Macrotus californicus | reverse complement strand
GAGACCTTTCTGTTGGTGGGGATGACCACCAGACACCTGGGAACTTCAAACTTGCTTCACTGAGGCAGCTCCTACCCTGACACAGTAAAATGTGTTGACTTGCCAATACCAATGTGCTTAACAGCTGTGCTTTTTCTTGTAAGTTATTTAATTGCCTTTTGGTATAAATCAGTTTGGCCACCATGACCTGATATATCCTCAGGCCTGATGACCCTTGGAGAAACTGAATGTTGGTATTTTAGCTTCAATAAATATTTGTTGTTTGATTCTAGCAGAACCTAGAAACCAAGTACTTGAGAATTAAGAATAAAATTTGAATTCGTTCCCAACCATCATTTTGTCTGTCTTTTCTCATTTGCCAAGAACAAAGGTACTAGTGATAACCTTCTAGGCAATCTTGGCAAAAAAGCCTTTTAGTGTTTCCAATCTTGGGCCTTTTATGATTTTCAAGTCCTTTAACACTCTCTCTTTCCTATGAAATTCCTTCCTATCTGAATTCTTCCTATTCTATTTAATTATAATATTTAAGGTCACCCAGTGATGCAAGATCCACATTTATTTATTTTATTTTATATTTTTAAAGATTTTATTTATTTTTAGAGAGGGGAAGGGAAGGAGAGAGGGAAACATCAATGTGTGGTTGCCTCTTGTGCGCCCCTCCCCCCCACCAGGGACCTGGCCCGCAACCCAAACGTGTGCCCTGACTGGGAATAGAACTGGTGACCCTTTGGTTCCCAGTATGGCACTCAATCTACTGAGCCACCACCAGCCAGGGCTCATCAGTCTTTAATTTTTCATAAAAGTAAGTGGGGGGGCAGGATATAATAAATGAGAGGCCCTCTTTGAGTGGCTCAATTGATTAGAGCAAGTGTGTCAAACTCACTTTCACCAGGGGCCACATCAGCCTCGCGGTTGCCTTCAAAGGGCCAAATGTAGTTTTAGGACTGTGTAAATGTAACTACTCCTTAACTAGGAGCATGGAGCTCAGTGCTGCGACCGGGTAGAAACAAGGTGCTGGGCTGGATAAAACAAGGTGGAGGGCTGGATTTGGCCCCGGGATCTTGTGTTTGCCACCTTTGCACCCATATACTGAATTTTGCAGTGTATAATGTGCATTTTGCCCAAATTTTCTGAGGGAAAATAAGGATATGCATTATACATGGGCAGTACTAAAATGTAGGTGCACCTTATACACAGGAGCGCATTATGCATGGCAAAATATGGCACCAAAAGGCTGCTGATTAGATCTCCTATAGGGACCTGTACAGGAGGCAACTGATCGATGTTTCTTTCTCTAAAATCAATAAACATATTCTTGGGTGAGGATTTAATAAAAATAATGAAACCAAATATCTGGGTAGTTAGATATTTCATGCAAAACCAAAGGCCTTTCTTTGTAGTTTAACCTGAGATTGCTGGGAGACTTACAAGTCCTTTAACACTCACTATTGGATTGGTAGTTTTCTCTCCAGCTGCACAGTCCCAAAGCTTCTGAATTCTCTTTGCTAGTCTCTGGCTACTCCAGAATCCATGCTCACGGCTGCATTATCTAAGGCCTAACTATTTCCTTAGCACCTTGCCTCCGGCCAGCTATAACAGAAGCCACATAGACCTCCATTCCACCAAAACTTCAAAAAACTCCCCCCAAAACAATATAATTAAATTAAATTGTATGACCCTTAGCTTAACCAGATGTTAGCTGAATAAAATTTGTATTTAGAAGAAAAAAAAGTCTTGATAGATGTATTACATCAAATGGAGAGTACTTTGAAGGTGAATGAAGTTTAAACATATAAGAATAAATACACAATTTTTAATAAAAAGTTTCCTATTTGTACTTCTTAATCCCCTCACCTCTTCACCCATTCCTCCACATCCGCCTCCTATCTGGTAACCATTGAAACACTCTCCATATCCATGATTCTGTCTCTGTCCTTGTTTGCTTAGTTTGTTTTTTAGATTCAGTAGTTGATAGACATGTATTTATTGCCATTTTATTGTCATAATTTTGATCTTTTTAAAAATATGTCCATTTAACATTTCATATAATAACAGTTTGGTGATGATGAATATCTTTAGTTTTTCTTGTCTGGGAAGCTCTTTATCTGCTCTCCAATAAGCACTTTAAAAATCAAGCTGAGGTAAGGACAGGGAATACTGTCTGTGGGAGCAGCAGGCTGAGGAGTACAATTCTGAGTTAGTCAAGGCCTCATGAGGAGATGATAATTGAATGAAGACTTGAGGGAAGAGGAAAGACCATTTCGGTGTTTCAAGTTCATGGTGCCAACAGAGAAACATTAACTGTTGTGATAGTGATTTTCACTCACACCAAACTTTTAGTGGTTTTCCATTCCATTAGACTTATTAGACAAATGCCATTTATTAGGTAACTTTATTTATTAGATAAATGTCAAACCATTTGCCTTTGCATTAGAGGCTTCCCGGATTGATCTCAATATACCTTTTCAGGTATATTGCTCACCCATGACTCACTTTATGTTCCTGGATTATATACCTTTTCCAGCCTGATGTACATTTTCATACTTTCTTCTTCTGCTTATACCATTAATTTAAGTAGAATTTAGCTAAGTAAACATTTATTGATCACCTACTATGTATAAGTTACAATACTTTGTAGGCACAATTATCCCTGGCTGATCAAGTCTTACTGGTTTCTGAGTTTCTGAGAGCAAATAATGAGAGTCCAGCCAATGAGAGATGCTGGTCCTATTTAAAAAATTTTGTGAGTCTTTTGGAGCTCAGATAGTGACAGGAGAGTTTCTAGCCCCAGACAATTCTCCGGTATATAATGGTTACTTAACAAGTGTATGCTTAAATAAATGCAATTGATATCAATGACATGAATATTGGAGTCGTTTTCAGGTAAGTATGGTGAGTTTATTTTTAGACATACTGGAATAGAGGCATCACGTAATGTGAGAGGGGAACTAAAGAGAGATCACTGGTAAAGACATAGCTCGAAGCAGCAATTACATAGCTGTGGTAGTTGATGTCAGGAGAGTGAAAAGTTCCCTCAGGGAGAAAGTAAAGAATGAGGAAAGACAGAACTGGGAACGCTTTGGGGAATCCACACATTTTATATCTGTTTGTTAGAATAGGACTAAGATAATTAAAGAATGAGTGGAAAAAGCAGTAGGAGGTATGAGAATATGCAGGGAATGGACAAGGTATTGGAGAGAGAGAGGATGGTAAAAGGCTTGTACGTTTATTGGGTGACTATTATATGACTGATAGAAATTAATTGGCAATTTATATAATTTGCCTCATTTAATCTTTATAGTATTTCCCATGAAACAGGTAATATTATTCTTCTTTTACAGGTTGGAAAGCTTATACTCAGACAAATAAATACATTTTCTTAGGGTAGTATGGGTGGGAAGTGGAATAGCTGGGTTCAGATTAAATATAGTGAGGTCATATTGTTTCATGTCAGCAGTCTACCATTGATCCCCAGAGCCCGCCTCTGTCCTTGGTGTGCACTGTGCATTCTGTATATGCTTACTGATTGTCTTAAATTAAATTTAGGTCCTTTTGGCTTCACAGCTCACAGTCTGCACAATATCTCATTGAATGATCACAGAAATCGAGGAAGGTGAACATTTGAATATGAAGGCATACACTAAAACATTTTGAGATGTTCCTTTAGAAGAGTGCGTTGAATTTTTCAGTATGGAAGGTAGTTATTGGCAACTTTTAAATGAGCCTTTTCCATAGAGTAGACATAGAAGTCAGAATGTAATAGGTTGGAAAATGCCTCGCCCCAGCAAATGCTGGGACTGTACACTGGGCCCTATACATAGCAGCAGCACTCCAACACACAGAGATGGTTGCAGCCTCTTGGTCTATTGCTATTGCCTGATCGTGGGTCAGATACCAGTCCACTGTGCTGCTCTGAACTTCAGGGCTCACATGTTAAGCGTCAACAGCAGACTCTCTGCTGCTCTGCCCGAGAGCTTCCCCACCCCCAAGGAGGAAGTGATTCCAATCACAGTCTTAGAAAGAAACTCACTCAGAAAATCCTTTCCCTATTTCTCTCTTCATTGTTTTTTTTTTCCTATGTGGATGAGGGAGTCAGGCATTGTTTCTAATGAACTATTTTAAAAATTCTATAAAGGAGGCCTAGTGCCTCCTTTGGAATATAACAGCTATTGTGTTGGTGCCTCCATTGAAATTTATACATAAACATCCTGTGATATCAGCAAATATTAGCAATACAGTGTAAAGTGTGTTATATGAGAGGTATGAGAAAACATGGAGCAAAAGAAAGGGTAATCAAATGTCACCTGGGGTGGGGCTGGGGATGTGGGCAGGCAGGACTTCACAGGAAGTAGGACATTTGGCTTGGGTTTTGAAAGATGGCAGAGTATGTGGGTGGTGCGGGGCTTTGACAGTAGTGTTGTTCCTACAGCTATGTCTTTCCCTTCCTCCCCTCTTTCCACATTCCTTTAGTACAGGTGGTAAACTACAAGTGCATAGCATTGCAGTATTTTATTAGTTGAGATAAATTTTTTCTATTTTTTTCTTTCAGTTTATATAAAAAGCAGTTCTGCTGCTGCCGCTGGCTTGCTTCAAGCAGTTGATAGAAAAGAAAAAGACAGAAGAAATGACTTAAAGCACAAAGGAAGTATAATCAGGTTTCTTTCTTTCTTTTTTTAAAGACCCAGGGAAGAGAGCTTTCCAGGAACCAGTTATAGGCAAGGGTACTGTTAAAGAAATGGGATGATAATCAACAAAACAAACACGCAAGCAAAACAGAACCAGAGCCATGGAAATAAAGAACAAAACTGACACTAACCAGAGGGGAGAGGGGAGGGAGATAATGAGGGAAAGGGTAGTCAAGGAACAGGTGTAAAGGACCCATGGACAAAGACAAGGGGAGGGGCAGGGGAGGGTTGAATGTGGAAGGTGGGAGTGGGTAGGGCAGGGGAGAGTAATAGAGGGGAATGAGGAAAACTGCAATTGAACAACAATAAAAAAATAAAGAAATGGGATGACTATCAGGAATGTCACTGTGCCTACTGAATTACTTTATATATGCAAATTGAGTTATAGACATAATTTAATGTATTAAAATAAATTCTTACAGATTTAACCAAACCAGGTAACATTAATATAAATGTGGTAATGAAATAACATTTTAAGTTGTATTTCAGATCATGCAAATAGAACAAAGAAACGTTGAGGATGCTTGCCATTAGTTTGGTTGTTTAAGAGGACTCTGTTTTGAGGTGAATGGGGTGGTGGAGAGAGTCTGTGTCTTAGAGTGGAAACCTGGGTTCAGAATCCCCTTATGCTAAATTCTTTGTTTTGACTTTGGGAAAACTGCTCTAAGCCCCAGTGTTCCCACGTCTAAAATGAAAGTGATGGTACCTTTGTTACATTCAGTCACGCAAATTCAATGCGTGCATGTACCTAGACTGCCTTACATAGTGCCTGGATTGAAACAGTTTCTCAATAAATATTGGTTATTTTCTCATTTGTCTTGCTTCCTTTTCAGTCCCTCCTTTATCTCCTCACATCTTCCTTTCCACTACTTATGCCATTGAAAGATGGAAAAAGAATATTACAGGAAATCTCAGTAATCATTAAAAATTCAAGAATTAAGGATCAGCATTTCCATAAAAAAGTAACATAGGTAGATATCACACTGGAGACTTTACTATTATTAATCTCATTATACATACAGGGAAATTAAGGTTTGGAGAGATCAAGTAATTGTCAAGCTTAATCCCTAGTAAGGGTGAGATCCAGGCCTTCAACCTCCCAGTTTTGACTCTGAAGAGTAGACCCCTAGTCCCAATTCACACCATTGACTAATAGTGAGCTTGCTGTGAACTCAGCCAAATTCACCTGCTGCCCTTCAGCCACAGCTCCCTCGGCAGGGTTCTTTTCTTCTCTTTTTCTTGTTGTCGTACTGACATTACATTTATCCTGATTAAATTTCATCTTGTCAGGTTTGGCCCATCTCTCAATCCTGTTAAGATTTTTTTGGCTCCCGATACTGGCCTACTGTCATCCAACATATTCCTTATCCTTGCAAGATTTGTATCATCTACAAATGTAATACACATATATTTTCTCTCTTCATTCAAGTCATTGATAAAATTGTTGAACAAGACAGGCTGAAGGCAAAGTCCACAGACTGTGACATCATTTCATTAATCAGTATCCTCAAGAAATGGCTTTTCAATTCATTTCAAATCCATCCAATTGTGTTAGCATTCGATGTTTTTGTCTCTCTCTCTTTTACAAGGGCATTAAAAAAATTTTGTCAAGCCTGTTAGCCTTGATGAAGTCTAGATATCTGATGCCTACTGCATCTTCCTGATGTACATTTTCCTGCCAAAAAGGGGTCTCTTTAGTTTTCAGCCAAACTGTATGTATTCCATGTTGTTTTCTGAAATATTTCCTTTCAAGAAATGTTCAAGTCTCATTCAATATTTTTATTTCCAGCTACCTAGATAAAATAAAACTTAAATCCACAGATAATAGAGCTCCTGATTGTAGCTGTTTTTGTACAAAGGTTCTTGCTCATGCCTCCTCTAAATACCATAGGTGCAGTGCTCATCCTCTTAGGCATGTTATTTTTTATAATTCACAAATTCTCATGGGGATATGTTTAAAGCTCCTAATTTTCCCTAGGTGAGGAATTTGAGGATCAATTCCAGGATGTTGACAACAATCTTAAAATTCTACATAAAAAAACTGACTTAAAATTGAATTTATGTCTATCAAGAATATTTTAAATCTAAAATCTACATGATTGTATTTGCCTTGGGGTAGGAGTTATCAGGGTGCGGCATCACCATGGTGGCGGAGTAGCAGACCCTTCCGCAACGATCCACAGACAGCTCTCCACCAACAAAAACAGCTCTGGGAGAGCTCAGAGTGCCCACTTACAAAGCCTCAGTAACACAGGGGAACAACAGCAATGACAACACTGAGAAGAACCACATAAGAAAAAGAAGAACAGCCTCATTGGGTTCCATCACCCCATCTCCCCAGACAGATGCTGCTCAGCACGAGGGGGAATGCCCTCACTAGAAAAAGTTCCCCTTGCCTGGAGAAAGAGAGCAGGGTGAGCAACCAGCTTTCCCAGCCTTTAGGAGCTCTCCATGAAAGACCTGCTTCAGTTTCACCCCGGCCACAAACCAGTAAAGCTGAGACAGAGAGAGCCAGCTAAGAACGAGGAAGAAGGGCAGGGGCTACCAATATTCACCGTGCAATGGCGTTATTGTAGTTCCCAGCGACCTGCTCTTTCTTGCAGAGGACCACAATAGCTTTCTCCACTGAGGAAACTAATGGCCAGTGCCCACCGCAGGGCCTCTGCAGAGGTCCCTCAGGTTTTGTGTTTGCAGGTGCCAGCTGCCTGAGTCCCTTGCTGCTCCCTACCCCACCAGTGCCTGGGATCCCCGCTGGCAGTTAGCACCTGGCTCTGAGGTTGTGTTTGTGAAACAGGCCAGTCTAGATCCTGTGACTGAACCCCACCATCATATGTGGACTTGGGGATGGCTTTGTTGAGATACAGTTGACACAAAACATTGTGCAAGTTTAAGGTGTGCAGTGAGATAATATGATACATATGCTAGTGTGTGTGTGTGTGTGTGTATGACAAAATAGTTACCACGTAAATGTTCGTTAACAAATCCTTCACCTCAAATAATTATCATTTTTGTTGTTATTATGGCGAGAATATTTTAAATCTACCCTCTTGGCAAACTGCAAGTACACAATAAGTATTGTTAACTATGGTTACCATGCTATACAACAGGTGGCCAGAACTTCCATCTCTCATAACTGGAAGTTCGCTTCCTTTGACCAGCATCTCCTCATCTCCCCATGCTCTGGTTCCTGGCAACCACCATTCTTCTGTTTTCATGAGTTTGTTTTTTTTAGATTTCACATATAAGTTAGATTGCACAATATGTGTCTTTCTTTACTTAGTTATTTCACTTAGCATAACATTCTCAAGGTTCATCCATGTAGTCATGAATGGCAGAATTTCCCTCTTTTTTATGGCTGAATCATGTATAGTTCTATATATAACATATATGTTTATATACATATACCACATTTTCTTTATCCATTCATCCCTCAATGGACAATTTGGTTTTTTTCTTGTCTTAGCTATTGTGAATAATGCTGTAATGAGCATGGAGGTACAGCTATCTGGCTAACTTTTATTAAGATATAAAAGTATGAGGAATCACTGGTTCATTACATTATGTGGAACCATATGAAACTGCCCCTTTTCAAAGTCAAACAATTGAATATTGACAATTTCATATGGTTTAACTTCGTAATTATGTGAAATTTGAGAGATACATTTATTACAGCAGTTTCTCTGTTACTGGCTGATAGCAGGAAGAAACTATTGTGTGTATGATTTCTGATGTAACACCGCAATTACCATCTCGCTGTTTCTTTCTTCTAATTGGCACTGAATGCATTTCCCATATTATGAAAAGGAATGAATGCTCATGTGATGCCAAAGAAGAAAATATACAGCATTTGGATGTCAAAATAGAATCTTTAGAGTGATGAAATAATAAATGCAATGCCTGCAAAAGGGAATAATCACCGTTGTAAAAATGTTAAGCAAGAGCAATGTTTAGCTTTCGAGGGCAATGAACAGATGGCTTGTTCTCACAATCAGAATGATGCTGGGTCACTTATTCTAGTTAGTTACTGTGGTTCATAGATCTTACATCATATGTTGGAAAATAAGGTTAGTTTTAGGTAAGTTTGGATGGCTTTGTGGTCAACTTCTTTTAACTATACTTAAAAGATTTAGAACCTGAAATAAAAGAAGTGAGGTGGAAATATTGAATGAATTATATCTCATTCACTTATAGAATCTGATATTGATCCCAACAGCAATTTTTTTAGATGATATAGAATGACAAAAGTCACATAGTTGTAAACCTTAGCATACATTTATATTATAAAATTCTGTGCTTTTTCCAAAGTAGCACTTTGCCCTTGGAAGGTCTTTTGTACTTTCTTTATCTTAACGTTTTAAGTGGACCCTTTCTTTCAGTTAAATACATCCTGAAATCTCATCTCTTTTTCAAAGCCTGTCAGTATGGATCATACTGTAGAACCATATGGTCCTGAGGCTTTGCACCATCTTTCCTTGGTTTTGAATTGCTTTGGATGTACGTGTGCCTGCTGTTCATGTGTGTCTTACTTAGAAATTCTTATTTTGTATATTTTCATAAGCATTTTGTCACTTTATAATTATATCTCTATGTGGGTAACTACAGTAGTACATCAAATGAGATATTGTATGTGAAGTACTTTTTGAATTGTAAAATAGTCTGTAAATATGAATAATTATTATTAGCCTATTTCTACTGAATTTTAAATCCATGGGACAGTGGCTAGGCTATGTTTATGAGATTCTTAGATATATCATTATACAAGGCCAATCATGGTGGTGATGTGTATTAGAAAGGGTGTGTGGTACATTTAGAAAAGGGGAAGCATCAGAACCAGCAAAAGTTTGTGTTTTTGGTTGAGTTTGAGATCTAAAGAGAAAGGTTATCTACTAGTGTACAGTTCTAAATCTTCAGTACCATTGTGTTAAGAGCTTTGTGTTCTTTGTCATTATCTCCCAGTGCTTAGTGCAATAGGAGTTTAAAGAAATTTGTTAATGAATGAATAAAATATAACTATAAAATGTTAAAGGTTGTTTTTTCCTTTTTTATTGTTTATGCTATTATAGTTGTCCTTGCTTTTTATCTCTTTGCCCACCTCCACCCATCCCCGCTCCCTCCCCTCCCTCAGTCAGTCCCCACATCACTGCGGCGTCAATTCGTCCTGTATAATGTTCTTTCTTTAATCACTTTGCCTGTCCCCTTTTAAAAGCAGACATGTTCCACCTAACTTAGCTATTTAGTGCCTTGCTGTTTACTAAGTTTTATTTTCTGATATGATTAATTTTAATTAGTGATCAATGAACACAGGTACATGAGGAGTTAACTATTGACTAATTGAAGGAAGATATTGGGTGACTTAATTTTTCCTAAATTATATTCCTATCTGTGGCATTATAAGGCTCTCTTTCATTCTCTTTCTTCTTATTTATTCATACATGTATATGGCACACACATGGCATGTATATATAAACACACACACCTAGCTTATACATGTGTGTGTATGCACACACATATACATATACACACATACATACATAGGCATACATACATAGGCATGCTAGACATTTTTATTGTTTTATGGTGTTGAGATCCTATTTATTCTTTTTACCTACTAAAACAAATTTTTTCTTCATCCATATTTATCTAGTATTTAGAATTCAAAGGAATACCTGTGTCAAAGCATTTTTCAAGAGGTTAGCTGTGAATATTTCTCAAGATAAACTATATGTATATGGTAGTTTTTCACTATAATATTATAGATATTTAAGGTAGTCATTGACAATGCTAGAGTAAAAATTATCATTTAGATATCATGTCAATGTAAAATGAAAGCCAATAATTTCTTAAGCAGTTTGAAATGGCTCAGATGAATAATTTTTCACAATAGTACTATCATTCATATTCTAGGAAGAAATCCATTTATTTTTTTATTTTTATTTTTAAAATATATTTTATTTTTTATGTTATTATGGTTGTCCAATTTTTTTCTCCCCTTTTTTCCCCTCCACCCTGCACCACCCCCACCAGCATTCCCCCACCTTAGTTCATGTCCGTGGGTCGTACACATAAGTTCTTTGGCTTCTCCATTTTCTATACTATTCTTAACCTCCCCATGTCTATCTTCTACCTACCATTTATGCTTCTTATTCCCTGTACCTATCCCCCTCTCTCCCCTCCCCCTCCCCACTGATAACCCTCCATGTGATCTCTATTTCTGTGATTCTGTTCCTGTTCTAGTTGTTTGCTTAGTTCATTTTTGTTTTTGTTTTTGTTTTTGTTTTTTTAGGTTCAGTTGTTGATAGTTGTGAGTTTGTTGTAATTTTACTGTTCATATTTTTGATCTTCTTCTTTTTCTTAGATAAGTTCCTTTAACATTTCATATAATAAGGGCTTGGTGATGATGAACTCCTTTAACTTGACCTTATCTAGGAAGCACTTTATTTGCCCTTCTATTCTAAATGATAGCTTTGCTGGATAGAGTAATCTTGGATGCAGGTCCTTGCCTTTCATGACTTGGAATACTTCTTTCCAGCCCCTTCTGGTCTGCCCATAAGGTTTCTTTTGAGAAATGAGCTGACAGTCTTATGGGAACTCCTTTGTAGGTAACTGTTTTCCTTTCTGTTGTTGCTTTTAAGATTCTCTCCTTATCTTTAATCTTGGATAATGTAATTATGATGTGCCTTGTTGTGTGCTTCCTTGGGTCCAATTTCTTTGGGACTCTCTGAGCTTCCTGGACTTCCTAGAAGTCTATTTCCTTTGCCAGATTAGGGAAGTTTTCCTTCATTATGTTTTCAAATAAGTTTTCAATTTCTTGCTCTTCTTCTTCTTCTGATACCCCTATGATTCAAATGTTGGAATGTTTAAGCTGTCCCGGGGGTTATTAAGCCTCTCCTAATATTTTTGACTTCTTGTTTCTTGATTCTGTTCTGGTTGAATGTTTATTTCAACCAGAAATAAACTGCTCGAAACCATTGATTTGAGTCCTGGTTTCTTTCCCTTAACTGTTGGTTCCCTGTATATTCTCCTTTATTTCACTTTTCACAGCCTTCACTTTTTCCTCTATTTTGCGACCACACTCAACCATTTCTGTGAGCATCCTGATTACCAGTGTTTTGAACTCTACATCTGATAGGTTGGCTATCTCTTCATTGCTTAGTTGTATTTTTTCTGGCACTTTGATCTGTTCTTACATTTGGGCCATTTTTTTTGTCTTGGTGCACCTGTTATGTAGTGAGGGGCAGAGTCTTAGGTGCTAACCAAGGTAGGGCAACCCACATGGCTGTGTTGTGGTGCTGAATGTGGAGGAGGGATCCCAAAGGGAACAATACTGCTTGCTCCACTCTCTGATGGCTTTGTCGCTTCCACCGCTACCCACAAACAAATTGGGCTCTTCTGGTGCTGATTCCCAGATGGGTGGGTTTGTGTACATTCTAGGCCCCTGTGAGTCTCTCCAATGAACTCTCCTTGTGAGGCTGGGAGTTTCTCCTGCTGCCTCAACCCCCACAGGTTTTTTCAGTAAGAGGTTTTGAGTCTTTATTTTCCTGTGCTGGAACCCTGGGTTGCATGGTTTGTCTCTCTCCCCAGTTGTTCCTCTGGGTTTATCTGCACTCAAATGTGGGACCGCCTGCTCTGCCAGCCGCCACCTTGCCATGAGTTCTCTCTGACCCAGCTGCTTGTCTCCATTTCTCCTACAGGTCTGGATGAATGTTTCTTTTCTAATGCTTTGGTTGTCGGACTTCCATACAGTTCAATTTTCTGGCAGTTCTGGTTATTTTTTGTTTTTAAATGTGCTATTGCCCTTCTTTTGGTTGTGCCAGGTAGCAAAGTGTATCTACCTATGCCTCCATCTTGGAAATTCCTCCATTTATTTTTATACTAAACTTTAACAATCACTTTCCCTTACATTTTATTTTAAAATGCTTTCATACAACAAATTCTCACAAATTATAGAAATACAAACCAAATAGTAAAATACACATCAAACCAAATAGCCCATCATGCTTTATTTATAACTAGGTACTAAACATAATGCAGAAAATAAAAATAAAGAGAAAACTCATGTGTACCAAGCTCTGTAGCTGGTGCGAACAAAAGTCCTGGATCTTTGCTCCGGGTGATGAAAGAGACCTTCCATTTAAGTACAGTAGACCTAGAACTTCTTTCTTCTGCCAAGGATAATTTAGAAATAAAATAATCTAATGACAAAACATGGTTTCTCTTAAATTCAATCCTGAAAACATTTGTCCCTGACCAATTAGAAATAGGGGTATATTTGCTTTACCCTTAGGAATAGGACCAATTTATGTATCCTCCTGCAACTCCAGTATGAGTCATTCGGAAGTTGGTATAAGACATTTGCACATACTAGTCTGGCTGTCCTCCTGTTTGTACTTGGATGACTCCTAGCCATCCTTCCAATTTCAATACGAGTGTCACTTTCCTGGGAAAGCTTTTCCTGAGAGTTCCCCAAATCTCATTATAAACTTTCATATTACCATGTACTTCTCATTTTATAGCAGTATCAATTTCATACTTTTGTGTCATTTGGCTGTCTTCTCTGCCATCTCCTCTCCAAAGGTAATTTTTTGAGGTTAAGGGCTGTTTTTGTTTTTGCTGATCATTTTTTTCCTGTCACTGAGTGTAGTGGTTGGTGCATCATAGACACTAAATGTACAAAAGTTGAATGAGTGAATGAGCATGATAAACTATGCTCAGTAAATTTATAGGAGGTAATCTAAAGGACCGAGAGAGAGAAAATAAAGAAAATAAAAATGTGTTTTAAAATGATGGGATGAGTAATAAAATATTATCCTCAAATTGAGGCTTGGTGCAAATAAATCCTTATGTCCTAACACAGTTCACTGCATCACTTAATATGAAGCTACCTGAATAGGAAATGTAATGGACGTAACAACCACATTCTAGCCAAGGTTTTATGGCCATTGTGGGCCTAATTACAGCACATAATGGTCCTTGTTATGGTTTTATAGAGCCCCATTAAAGAAAGTTATCAGAGTGACAACCATTACTAAATTTTGTCCACTCTTTAATGCCCTCAATCCATTGTTTCTTCAGCCAAAGAACATGTATGACATGAAGGAAAAACTTATGTAGGAAGTTAGTTATTATACTGTTCCACAATAAATTCTCAGATAATTTAGAGAGCAAGGGACTATCATTCTAATGATTTACCAAAGAATTCTTTACATACTCCTGCTAATATTGGCAAGAGAGGGAATAAGAAAATAAAAAAATTTGTTTTTGGAAAATAAGAAAATTTAAATTTGGTATCTTAACTCTGCTACATATACTAAGTCTTTATTTTGGCTCTTTTATTAGAGGTCTTTGAAATGTCAAACTTGACATAAAGACTGACCCATGTTACAAGATGATGTGTTTCTGAGTCAACCTTTGCTTTTCATTCTCATGTATATCTCAGGTGTAGGAAATTCCAATCCTTTTTTTTTTTCTCCTGGAAGTTACTAAGAGAACATTTGTAATGATGGACAACACCAGTAATTCTGGTGTAAAAATCTATGCTATAAAACATCCAAGTGTCCCCAAATACTCTTGGTGGCTTGTGCTGTTTGTTTTATTGCCTCCTGTGTTTCTATCCTTAAACATTTCCTTCTTTCATGAAGCAGGCTCACATACCAACCCCCTAGTGTTTTTATAACTATGGATAATGCAGACAGAATTACCTTTCTCTTGAGAGCCATCACAGTCTGCGAAGGTGCTGCTGACAGCTTGTCTTGTCCTCTGCAACATAATAAGTTTGTCCTTAAAAAAGTTTCTGCTTATATCTAGTTAGCTCAGTTGGCTAGGTTACTAATGAGGCCAAGCTGAAGGTGCTGAACCTTAATAGAGCCCATCAGCTTTGTACCATTCTGTAGTAACCTACTATTCCTAAACCCTATCTGATTGTTTTGCAAATGCAAGGTGTCACTCACAAAAGGATCTGGGCAAGAGAGAAAGTGGATCAAGACAAATTTAGCACTACTGGCAAATAAACAGCCAAAATAAACAGCAATGTTAAGCAGTCGATTTTGCATGTGAAGTACAACATATCATTGCTATAGTAAATTATTTTCCCCCCAAATTTGATTCTTCTCATTAGATCAATCAGCTCTTGAGCTTTCCAACTCTCTGATTCTCTCTTTTATACACAAATGCCCAAACTTTATTGAGGAATTATTGTTATATTAACAAATGTATGAGTGCTTCATATATAATAAATTGTTAATATATGTTTATCAAGTGATTTTTGAAATTTTGAATGCAAGAAAGAGCTAAAAGGATTTTTCTTTGTGAACTAGCACTGTCTTTAATTTTCAAAGCAAATAGTAATTATGTAATTCCAAATTTTTTATTAATCTTGGATGTCACATAAACATTTTCCTCTGACTTTTGACTTGTCTTCTGAGCACTCTTGCTTGTGGAATGCATCCATCTAGATGTCCTAGTCATCAGTGAGAATAGTATTTGAGAAAGATGATACTAATTCTGGCCACGGATTCACAGTATAATCCTGTCTGGTCATAACAGGATCTCATAAAGTCTCCAAAAGAAATATATACATAAATAAAAATGCCAGGGAGATGCTATATTCTTAGTAATAGCTGGGGCTCTGTATGAAACCCCAGTTTAGACCCCTGCTGAAAGAAATTATGCCTTTTATTTTTAAAATAGCGGAGATGACCAAATTCCCATCCTGACTCAAGCTATGCATTGGTAGGTAGCCAAAATTCATCTCCAAGATGGTGCAGAAATGTGGAGAAAAGAGAGGGTCATAGAAACTGTTCTAAAATCTGTGAACCTTAAAACACTTTAACAGAAGTCAGTGTAAATTGATCTATAGGGTTACACTCCTGCTACTCCAGTATGAGTCATTTGGAAGTTGGTGTAAGACATTTGCACATACTAGTCTGACGGTCCTCCTGCTTGTGCTTGGATGACGCCTAGCCATCCTTCCAATTTCAATACAAGTGTCACTTTCCTGGGAAAGCTCTTGCAGGTGTTTTCCTGAAAGTTTCCCAAATCCCACGTTACTGGTGGGACTGTTTATTGGTAACACAACTTTGTAAAATTGGGAGTATCTAATCAAGTTGAACATACTCATACCTCATTACCTCATAATTTCAGTTGTAGCTAGATATCCAACTGAAATGCTATCTCAGTCCTGTTAGGCTGCTATAACAAAACACCACAGGTGGGTGAGCTTATAAAGAACAGAAATTTATGCCTCTCAGTCCTGGAGGCTAAGAGTCTGAGATCCAGGTGCCAGCATGGCCTGCTGAAGGCCCTTGCCAGGTGTCAGGCTTCTTGTTGTATCCTCAGGTGGCAGATGGGGCTAGGGAGTTCATTTATAAGAGCAGTAACCCTATGCATGAGGACTCCACCCTAACGACCTAAACACCATGCAAAGGTCCCCCTCTTAATACTGTCACATTGAGTATTAAGATTTTAATGATGAATTTTGGCAGAACACATCCAGACCATAGCAAATGTGTACATTTGATTACTGTACAATAAGTGCAAGAATGTTCATTGTATCACTATTTGTAATAGCCCAAACCTAAAACTAACCAAAATGCAGTGGAATAGATACAAATGTATGGTCTATTTATACAACAGGATACCATATAACAATGGAAATAACCAAAGTTATGCTCCATGAGTTAACGTGGATAAATCTCATAACCATATATCTGACAAAGCTTGATACAAAGGAGCACATATGGTATGGTTCCATTAATACGATGTTCAAAAGCAAGCAAAACTATTCTGAATAGAGGTTATCTTTGGGAGAGGGAGTAGGTAATGATTGGCAAAAGGAGGCTTCCATCGTGCTGATAATGTTTTACTTCTGGCTGTGGGTAGGGTTACATAGGTGTGTTTACTTTGAGAATATTCATTGAGTTTTATAATCAGGATTTGTGCATTTTTCTGTTTTTCTTTTGCTCATTTTGCATATGTTGCTAAATCTTTCAGGAATAACCAAGAGCCCTAGTTCTCAACATTTCTGTTTTATGAGTCTTTGTTAAAGAACTTGGGTCATTTAGATTCTTTTCCTATTTTAGAAGAAAGTTCTTTAGCTGAAACCATCTGTAAATTTATAAACGTTCTTCTAAACGCCTTAGTCATTCTTATAAAAAATCTGCATTTCTTTGTTCCTAGAATCTACTGCACACATAGCAGCACTGAAAGTCACTAATTGTTCTTTCATAGCTAAATACTAACACCTTGGTGATCATTATATTTTTAGGGTGACAAACACTAATGTCTCAGCTTAGCCATTGAATAGACTTAGAAGGACCACAACAAACCAAAGTGCTTTAGCTGCTTCTTCAGAGAATGTAATTGCTGCTCGATATTTTATTCAGAAAATGGCAAATTTTTGGAATCATCCAGCCTCATAGTTTAATCTCAATATTTAGAAGTGAATTTAGAAATGAGCAGGCAAGTAGCTAGTAAAGTAGACTATGTAGAATATATCCCTAATTATTTATATTCCTAATATAATGTATAGGAATTTATATATTCCTAATATAGTATGTCCTTAATATATTACATTATATATTACATTATATATTTGCTAAGTAGTTGAGCAAAAAAATTCTGGTTTTTAAATCACTGA
>VMDR010020770.1:0-12074 GCA_007922815.1 Macrotus californicus | reverse complement strand
ACACATTTTCATGGACCATAAAAAGGCAATTGTTTCCAATCAGGTTTTCATTAACTTCTGGACATGCTACCTTCAAAAAATATTTTTATTCTTTTACAAAAATCTGAAATTAAAAGCACTAATTGAAATAAAATTTAAAATGTATTCTAATAGAAATAGCATGGGGAAATGAGAAGTCATGAAAAAGAGCAGTATAAGGTTTTGGGGTTTTTTTAATTTTTTTTAGGAAACTTCATACTATTTTCCACAGTGGCTGCACCAGTCTGCATTGCCACCAACACTTGTCGTTTGTTGATTTATTGATGACAGTCATTCTGGAAAGTGTGAGATTATATCTCATTGTGGATATAATTTGCATCTCTTTAATGAATAATGAGCATTTCTTCATCCATTGACCATTTGTGTGTCCTCTTTAGAGAAGTGTCTATCCAGGTGCTTTGCCCATTTTTCATTGGGTTGTTTGTCTTCCTGGTGTTGTAGAAGTTTTTTATTTATTTTGGAAATTAACCCCTTATCAGATATATCATTGGCAAAAACGTTCTCCCATTCAATGGGTTCCCTTTTCATTTAATTGATGATTTCTTTTGCTGTGCAGAAGCTTTTTAGTTTGATATAGTCCCATTAGTTTATTTTTTCCTTTATTTCCCTTGCCCAAGGAGATACATCAGCAAAAATGTTGCTACGAGAGATGTCTGAGGTAGTACGGCCTATGTTTTCTTCCAGGATTTTTATGATTTTGTGACTTACATTTAAGTCTTTTATCCATTTTGAGTTTATTCTGGTGTATGGTATAAGCTGGTGGTCTAGTTTCATTTGTTTGCTTGTACCTGTCCAATTTTCCCAACACCATTTATTGAAGAGACTGTCTATACCCTATTGTATGTTCTTGCCTCCTTTGTCAAATATTAATTGACTACAAAGGTGTGAGTCTATTTCTGGGCTCTCTGTTCTGTTCCATGGGCTACATGCCTGTTCTCATGCCAGCACCAGGCTCTTTTGATTACAATGGCCTTTTGACTCAGTAATTTTACTTCTGGGAATATATCCAAAGAAACTGAAACACTAATTCAAAAGAATATATGCACCCCTATG
Organism: Macrotus californicus; assembly: GCA_007922815.1. Classification (NCBI taxonomy): domain Eukaryota; kingdom Metazoa; phylum Chordata; class Mammalia; order Chiroptera; family Phyllostomidae; genus Macrotus; species Macrotus californicus. The sequence goes on along the minus strand of VMDR010020770.1, from coordinate 10,982 downwards.
TTCACTGCAGCATTATTTACAATAGTCAAGATCTGGAAACAGCCCAAGTGCCTGTCAGCAGATGAGTGGGTAAAAAAGCTGTGGTACATTTACACGATGGAATACTACACAGCTGTGAAAAAGAAGAAAATCTAACCTTTTGTGACAGCACGGATGGACCTACAGATTATAATGCCAAGTGAAATAAGCCAGCCAGAGAAAGACAAATACCATATGACCTCACTTATATATGGAATCTAATGAACAAAACAATTGACAAACAAAATAGAAATGGAGGCATAGACATATGGAACAGATTGACAGCTGTCAAAGTGGTGGGGGATTAAGGGACTGGATGAAAGAAGGTGAAGGTGTTAGCCAAAAAACATATATATATAACACAGACACAGAAAACAGTATGGCAATAGCCAGAAGGAGTGGGGGCTAGGTGGAGATAGACAAAGGAGGGGAAATTTGGGATAGAAAGAGACTTTGCTTGGGGTGACAGGCATATGGTACAGTGTGTGGATGATGTTTTATTGAGTTGTACACTTGAAACCTGTTTGGTTTTGCATACCAATGTCACCCCAATAAATTCAATTTTTTAAAAAAGACTGGTATATGTAGAATTTACTCTATGTATCCATTGTTACCCCTTACCTCAAACTTTCTGTTTCTCTTCACCCTTCCCTCTCATCTTCAGATTTTTCTTCCATCCTAGAAAATCACTGGATGTATTTTTTATTTAAAAGGTTTATCTTGCATTTAAAAAATCCAAGTGACAAAATTCAAATTTGCAAACATAAATGATGATAGAATGAAGTATTCATCATAAGGTCCATTAAAAACAAACTACTTTTAAATGGAGATTTGATTTATATGCAATTTGGAGCCTACTACTGATGCATAAAGTGGAGTATAACTCTATCATCATAAAACTGGCACTTGCTGAGGCCAGCTCATTAAAATGAGTAATCCTATGTATCTCAGCAACCCAAAAAGACACTCAGTCAAACATTTACTTTCGTTTTCAATCCAAGACCCTCAGGTAATCACAATGCAGTGCGGTCTGTAGGAAAAACGTGAAGGCAAATAATACCATATATGAACTGTGTATGCAGTATTACTACTTTGGTTCTAGATATTGAATTTTTGGGAATTTACTGGAACACTTTGTCTTCACAAAGAACAATACCCCTGTTTTGCTGGAATTGGAAACCATTAAATTAGTAACATATTGAATCAGAAAGATGGAACTCTTAAAGAATTGAAGTTATTTTTGTTTCCAGGATCTCTTGGAATTCCAGAGAAAATCATCTAGAGCAACTCTTTCATTTTTATTGAAAAATTTGATATACTGTTACAAACAGATTAGAAGTAAATATTTAGTTTTTTATAGTAATCATTTTCCATCAGCAGTTTTTCTATATTTAAAGCAAATATTCCAAGATTTGGACTTAATGCCCAGAAGAGCACCCATTGTTTGAGATTATCTGTACCATATATGCGTTTCCCTAGCCAGCCTAAAAATATCTTCAGTGCAGGATTTTCTTCTTTAACAATGTAAACCTAACACTTAACATGAACTCCACAAGCCCATCTTAATTATAATAATTAAAATGATAGCAATGCATAACATTAAAAAAGCCTACTGTGTACCAGACACTTTTTCAAGTGCTTAATGTATCTTAAATCGTATTCGTCCTCAGATGCTATCAGCATACAAATTTTACAAATGGATAAACTGAGAAAAGTTCCGTACTTTGCCCAGAGTTAAACAACTGGTCAGTGATAAAGCTGATATCTAGACTAGGGAGTCCACGTTCCTAAACGCTACATTATAGTGCTTTGAGTATAAACAAATGCTAATAAGTATCTGCTGATTGGACAAATAAATGCAGCCTTGACGTGAAAATAGAGTGCAGTCAGGGAGCAGATCTCAGTTACATAATAGAAGGGAAAAGAGGCTCAGAACTAATCCAACCAATTGACATTGAGATAGGGTGTTTGTGAGACGAATGGTGTCTCCTAGCTTTGTTGGGGTGTTGCAGCTACCTTTTGGGAGGTTGAATGTTACCCATAGTGATGTATAGAATCTTAAAACACTATCAGCAATGAAAAGACACCAGCTCGCAGGAGCTGAAAGCACTGGGACTCTCTGTGGTTCTGTTAGAGGAGTGAGGGTAGGAGATGATAAGCAAGGAATTAATTAAATATGTAAATAAGAAAAGGCATGTAATTAAATATGTAAATAAGAAAAGAAGAAGGGAAATCAATGAATTAAGTAGCAAGACTTGCATGTAAAAGTCACAGTTAAATAAAGTCTCGTGTGCGGACTCTTTGTGAGAGCAGTAGCCTCACTAAATGAGGCTGATGTGGGCATGTGTTGAAGCAGCAAACAGAGCTTCTGCAGAAATTTCCCAAGTAGACTCTTATTGTTTAGTAAATATTTACTTAGTGTGAGTTCCTTAATATCATTTGTAATTAAATAAATGATGTTTCATTTTAATACTCAAGATTCATAATTTTTAAATTGTGCTCACACCAGAATGAAAAATGCTGCTCTCCTTAAGGTCAGTCTTGCTCATTTCTCCTTTCTGTGATGGGACCCACAGGAACATAGCTGCTGCTATGGTTTCATTGGTCTTTCCTTTACCTGAAGCCTGAAGTCCTTTTTATCTAATTGTACTGAGTTCTTCAAATTATTTGGTAGGCATCGATCTCCTCACATGCATTATAAACATTAACACTAAAAAATCATAACATTTAGCCCTGGCTGGTGCGGCTCAGTGGATTGAGTGCTGGCCTGAAAACCAAACGGTCACTGGTTCAATTCCCAGTCAGGGCACGTGCCTGGGTTGCAGGCCAGGTCCCTAGTAGGGGGTACGTGAGAGGCAACCACACATTGATGTTTCCCTCTCTTTCTCCCTTCTTTCTCCTCTCTCTAAAAATAAATTAATAAAATCTTTTAAAAAATAATAAATCATAACATTTAGAAGATTTATGTATGTTTTAAAAATCAGCTGCATGTGTAGACTTATACTCAGAAACCCAAGATCTGTTCATGTTAACTAGATTCCTGAGCAAGTTAGCATTTGCCAATAATTGCATCATTTCACATCCAAATATGTAAGATAATGGCCCATGATGCTATTGTACATACATATGTAATCAAATGTGTGTTTTAAAGAACGTGAATTAGAATATCAGTATTTGAAATGTCATTCTGAATTAGGTCCCCACATCTTCTGTTTACTAATAATTAGTAAGTGCATATTTATTTATGTGTTTGCATGTGTGTGTTTAGGTCTCTGCATGAAAGTTTGGATCGGGAGGGTAAAAAGGAGACCAATGAGCTGAAATATTTTGAATTATAGATATATATTATATTCAGAAAGACCTTATAACAATGTCTTCATTTTTGAGTTTCATAAAAAATTGAAATAGCCAAAGCCTCATAGTCCAGTACATGTTTTAAGCTGATGATCCAGTATCTGTTGTGTCCATAAGTAAAAGAATCTAAGATTAAATGAACACGTAAAATATTTGTCGTGTCCACATATTTCAATAATACACTATATTGATGTGTTTATGTATTTACTTTAGACCTGGAACAAAATTGGCAGCTAGTTTGGAAGGTGCCAAAGTGCATGTAGAGCTTTGCTGACCAGATAGTCTGGAAAGACCAAATTCTGACAAAGTTAGGAGAGAAATGAGACTTAACCACGATGCTTTCTCTTGCTCAATTCCTGTACCCAAGGCCTTCCCTCTTGTCCTCCTTGTATTATTTTCTCTGAGCTTATATTCTTTATTCTCCCCAGGGGAGCTCACTCTCTTCCAAAAGCTTGACTAAATACCAATAACGTGCATCTCCAGGCTTGATCACTACACTCAGCTCAAACGTGGAAGCCCTGCCACGTATTGAAGATATTCATTTGAATGGCATAAAGAGATCTAAATTTATCTGGTTCAAAAAAGAACTACTGATGGTTCTTCATTAAAATGAAATAGACATCTATATCATTGATTGCTTAGCCAGTCCTTGCAGTTTTATTTACCAGAGATTCCCTCCCTCGTCTAAGTACCCTTTCTATCCAAGTTCTTTCAGGATATACCTTCCAAATATATTTCATAGCAATGCACTTCTCTTCATCCTTCCTAGTTCATGCCACCTTTATATCTCACTGTATGCTATGAAACTAACCAGCTATTCAGCTTATATTCTGATATTACAGTCTAATGGTCAGTGTGCATTCTGACTGGGTGGTGACTTTTCTGAATGATAGGGTATCAGAAACTATAAAAGTTGTTAAGTGTTTTGCATCTCATCCCTAATTGTTTTCCCTGATTCCTGTATTGTTGCCTTCAATGCATGAGTACTTCATATTGTATATCTTTGATAACAGCATTATCTATTTGAAATAAATAATGGCTTGTATCTCTCTTCTGCTTAAAACCCTATAAAGGTTTCTCATTGCCTAAAGAATAAAATTCCAATGCCTAGCTTTTGTTGAAAAGTCTTCTATAAGCTGGCTCAGCCTACATTGTGAATTTCACCTCTTACTAATCTCCTCACTAGCATCACTCCAGGCACACTAGCCTCCTTTCCGTGCCTGGGACATTTCAAACTCTTACTCATTTTTACACTCACCCTCTCTTCTGCCTGGACCATTTTCTCTTCGTCATCACTTGACCAGCTCCATTTCATCCTTCAGGTCTCAGATCAAGAGCCATCTCCTCACAGAAGCCTTCATAATCTAAAACAGCTCTCCCCCAGTCAGTCTTCGATTGTTCTCTTTATTCTTAAATCACTGTTATCACAATGTATGTGTTATTTCTTTGTCTCCTCTCTCACAGTATAATTGTGTGAGGACATGAGTCTTTCTTTCCTCTGTATCCTTGCGACTAGTGCACGAAATACTAGATGAATCCTTTAGTTCAGTGATTCTCCACTGAAAGCTCTATTTATTAATGAATGAATTCATTCAACAAGTATTTTTTGAGCACTCACTGTGTGCCAGATATCTTGCTAGGTGTTGGGAAACTGAAATGAAAGGCAGAATAGAGGTTCTGCCCTGAGGGAGAGTCTAAAGGGGATACTTATCTCTTGTCAGACAATGAATCACAGCACTGTGAGGGAAAAGGCTGAGTTAGAGGTTAGCGCAGGTGCTATGGGAAGAAAGTCTAACTGAAGCAGAATGGTAATGGAGTGGGAGAGCAAGTCAGAGAAAGCCTCTGCATGAAGTAACTCCTGCACTGCGTTGAGTCTTTTTATTTCTAGTGAGCAAAGAAAGCATATTAAAACATTTCTGTATTGTTCAATTACAGTTGTCCCCATTTCACCCCCATTAGACTCCCCTGTCCTACGCACCCCCATCTCCCACATTCAATCCTCCCTGCCCCCGTTGTCTTTGTGTATGGGTCCTTTTATATATGTTCCTTAACTTGACCCTTCTCCTTCTTTTCCCTATTGTCCCCCTTCCCCCTCCCCTCTGGTCACTGTCAGTTTGTTCTTTATTTCCATGTCTCTAGTTCTGATTCACTTGCTTGTTTTTTTGTTGATTAGGATCCACTTACAGGTGAGATCATATGGCATTTGTTTTCCCGCCTGGCTTATTTCACTTAGCATAATGCTCTCTAGTTCCATCCATGCTGTTGCAAAGGGTAGGAGCTCCTTCTTTCTCTCTGCTGCGTAGAATTCCATTGTGTAAATGTACCATAGTTTTTTGATCCACTCATTGACTGATGGGCACGTAGGCTGTTTCCAGCATTTGGCTATTGTAAATTGTACCACTGTGAACATTGGGGTGCATAGGTTCTTTTGGATTGGTGTTTCAGGATTCTTAGGGTATAATCCCAGCAGTGGAATTGCTAGGTCAAGAGGCAATTCCATTTTTAGTTTTTTGAGGAAATTCCATACTGTTTTCCACAGTGGCTGTACCAGTCTGCATTCCAACCAACAGTGCACTAGGGTTCCCTTGTCTCCACAACCTCACCAGAACTATTTGTTGATTTGTTTATGATGGCCATTCTGACCGGTGTGAAATGGTATCTCACTGTGGTTTTAATTTTCATCTCTGTGATAGCTAGTGATGTTGAGTATCCTTTCATATGCCCCTGGGCCCTCTGTATGTCCTTCTTGGAGGTGTATCAGTTCAGGTCCTTTGCCCATTTTTAAATTGGATTTTGTTTGTGTGATGTATTACATTTATTGACTTGTCAATATTGTACCATCCTTGCATCCTTGCAATGAATCCCACATGATGTATGATCTTTTTAATGTATTGCTGCATGTGGTTTGCCAATATTTTATTGGGGATTTTAGCATCTATGTTCATCAGTGATATTGGCCTGTCGTTTTCTGTCTTTGTTGTGTCTTTATCTGGTTTTGGGATTAGGATGATCCTGAGTTGAGTCTTGGTGGCTAAACAGAATAACTCTGATGGCAGAAGTAGTGTCCTTCCTCTGATCACAGGGTGCTTCCACAACATGCAGTTTGGGGAATCTAAATCCAACCAGAACTTCATTCGTGGTGACACCCTCCAACCATGCTGCTTAGGAGGGACCCACTTTGTCTAAGGAGACAGTTCTAGTGATGATACGGCCATACTGTAGAGAAATCCTGAGTCATGGTATGTTATATTTTTAGTATTTCTTTAGTTATTTCTTCCAGTTAAACTGTGAGAATCTTATGAGAGCCTAGCACTCAGAATTTTAAAGCAGTGCTGGAGAGGGAGGGAGGGAGGGAGGGAGGGAGGGAACACTGCCCAGTACAACAGTTTCTTGTCATAAGGAATTAAGAACACAGTGACAGAGATTTTCAGTGTTTGGGTTATTTTCTATTATCAAGTATGTCCAGTGGTTGGCAACTTTTGCAACACTTGGAAATCTGTTTAAAATAGGGAAAACTGCCCAGATATGTGTATTCTTTGTGGTTTTCCTCCTATAACATTTTCAATGCAAACATAAAGCCTTATAAACTGGCAGACAATGCAACAAGGCTGAATGGAAACTGGCTGATTTTAACTTTATTATTTGAGGTCAAAAAGAAATGAGGCTTGAAATAGCAGCCACCAGATCTAAACTCACCAGGAATCAAATGAATCAGATTTGGTCTGAGCTGAATAGTTTAGTTTTGTTAGTTCTTTTTATTAGAAAAGGACAATTTTAGAGCAGAGATTCTATTATCTCTTGATTTTTTCAGCCTTATAATTGTCTTGGTAGCAATTATGGCTACTCTTTCCCTCTGCTGTGGGCCTAATTTCAGCCTGCATTTGACCAAGCATATTAGAAATGCATCAGTAAATATTTTGATTATATGGTGGTATTTTCTGAATCTGTTTTAAGATTGTTATTAAGAAAAAGCCTTAGATTCTTACTTTTGCACAAGGAAACACATACGTTTGTGTGTGTGTGTATTTGTACATATAATCCTATTGGTGTGTGTAAATAACATTTAATGAGTATTTATTTTATAAATTAAAAGGCATACTTCTTTTTTTAGATGTGATCAAAATATTTTTTACTATCTAATAACTCTTCCAAGAAAATATCTACTGTTTCATCAAAGACACCTATGCCACAATATGCCCTCATGTTTGATGCACATGTAACTTTGATATGACTAAGTGTCCTTGGTTCCTATGCATAGATATGCAGATAAAACACCATTTCCCCCATGCTTGCTTTCTGCTTTGTTTACGAGTCATAATAATTCCCTAGGCAGTTTTGGTAGTTCCCTCCCCAAGTCCCACCTTTTAGACAAAATGCCTACATAAACCAATAGCTATCTCTTAAGCAATTTATTTGTCTAAGGAGCGCCTCAGCTTAGATATACTCTATTTCTTCTTTGTCTTATTTTACATCACTGCTCCCCACACCACTGCCACCCCTTCAATCTGGCTGACCATGATTTATTTGTGGATATTTATGTTGGGCCTTTGTCAAAAGTCATTTTTTTCTAAATTCGCATTTGATAACTAGAAGATACCTTTCAAAACTGTTATATTCCTTTCATTCAGGGAATATTCTTTAGTATAAATTGACATAAAATAAAGCAAGCTGTATTTCTGTGTTGTGAAAGAACCCAGGTCTCCTTCTTGAAAGTGTAATTGCTTTCTGATCCTTAATTTTGGTAAGAAATCATGTGTTTGGTTTTTATCTGTATATTGGCTGATTGCTTAACTAACAAGATATGGCTTTCATGATGCCATTGAAAGAATGTTTGTCTCTCAGGACACATCTGATTGTGTGGAGCTGAGGCAGCAGAGTTCTGTGTCGGCCTTCCCATCTGAACTGCAACAAGGCTCATGATTTTATACAACATGTAGCTGGCAGTCTCCTTCAAGTTAATAGTTAACATAGGACTTACTCTACTGAAGAGTTCACTTACTGATACTCTTGTGCCATGCCTGAGGAACATCGGAAAGGACACATGTGGTCTGCTGAAGAGGAAAGTGTTATGAGAGAAACTCCCAGAAACTTGGTTCTTCTCGCTGACATAGTAAAAAATTACAGATTAGTGAGCTTACTAGCACGCAAGCAAAGTTTATAAGTGCTAAGTTCTATGGGAGAGCAAAAGCAAGGGTGGCTAGAGCAAGGTGGCCAGAGGCTGAGTGACCAGCACCCAGGTGGCTAGAACCCAGGTGGCCAGGGGCCCCGTGACCAGGCGGCCAGGGCAACCCCGTCCCTGTGTGGCAAAAAGAGCCAAGAGAAGAAAGCAAGTCCTTTGTTCTGAGGACTTAAACAGTTGGCAAAATGGGGATAGGGAGTTACATATTGACTGATGAGGAAAGGTGGTGCCAGCTTTCCTGCTGCAGAGACGTGACTACTCAAACGTAGGTGTGGGGTTCTGTGAGCCCAAGTCCTTATCTTGCTCCAGACTCTGCTTGTGCATTGTGTACATGTGACAGGAGGCAGGCAGTTAACCAGAGTTGTTTATGGGCCCTTTCTTTGGGCACTGTGGGCCCCCCTGTCCCCCCTTTCCAGGCCTTGTGATGAATGCACAATCTCAGTGTTTTCCCTTCCCCAGCAAGGAGAGAGGATGCACACAGACTTCCAAGGGCTCCTCCCTGCACTGTCATCATTTTGCTTATGTTGTTCAAAATGTCTGGCAGTCTCATCGAACCAGGGTTAGGACTACTAGTCAGGATCATGTACTACATGTCTTCCTTTGCTTGTAGCCTCCTGCATTAAGTTCTTTGTTAGATTGCAGCAGTAAGGGCCCTGGCCTTTGTTTCTTCTCTGGCCACTCGTTCTACTGTAACAAAATATGCTGGCATTTTGGAGGTATTCCCTAGTGTTTACCAGCAGCTGGGCTTCTAACACCAGAATCGTATTTTCACACCTGAGTTAGACCTACATGGCACAGATAGCATGACACATGTGTACGTGGTCGCCTCAAAACTTAATGCAAAGTGAAAATTTTAATATTCCAGTATTTGTTAAATGCCAGACTCTTTTCCACTAAAAATGGAGGATTCTCCTGAACAGGGCATTCCTGCTCTGATTATCATTTCTCCTTCTCCCCATGGATTTCAGGCTTGCTAAAAAAAAAAAAATAGAGAATAAAAGTGCATTGAAATATCTCCCCGAGTAGTAATCTCATGTCCATATGTTGCATCCTGTTAGAATAGATTTCTTTTAAAATAATCAGCAGTAACTGCATAAAGGTGATAGGTTGCCTTTTATATGCAAAAATTGATTGTTGAGAAGGGGAGCGAGTTTGCATTGTTTATCCAGGGACTGGGAAAGTGAGTTTTCCCAGAGTTCTCTGTGCTCTTGCACAGTACCCCATGCACTGGCATACGCATCAGTTGGGGTATGGGTACAGTCTGTGTCTGTGAAACAGAATGTAGCTAAACAGGAAACAGAGATTCTCAATCCGAAGTTCTCTGGACAGCTGAGCCAACTAGCCACGTCCTATAGCAAGTATCACAGCGCTTCAGGGTGGGAGTGTGCTTAGGAACCATGAAGCTTCAAGTCTTCTTAAACATTTAGTTAAGACTATGTCTGTGATGCAAGAATACAAAATAAAATCCAACACAGAGATTTGACTTAAAAGGAAAAAAAAAATAGAGTACTGCCTAATGGTTTTAAGCTTTCAGCTAACTCAGTTCATAAATTTAGGATATTTACTTACTCAACCATTTTTATCATATATTTACATTCTTCTAAATACCTATGATTGATTTTTGTAGATAGATGCATATATATTAATGTTTTTTTTTATTTTGAAAAGTTAAAGTAACCCCATAGAGATATAGGTGTTCTAAGACTGTGGAAGTGTCCCTTCTCTTCATCAGCAAAGCCAGACGTAGGATCTGACAGGCAACAATGATTCTTTTGTAACATGTCATCTTATTGGAAGATCTCAGGAAACCAGGTGTCACTGAGTGACATGTGCAGTTGTTAGCAGAGAAAGCACTTTCCAGGCATCCGCTCTTTGTTTTAGAGGGATGTCCCTCACTTCATAATTTTCTGGGAACATTAAATAAATGGTGATAGTGACTGTTTTGATATCCATTGGACATCTCTTGGTTTTATAGTCCAAAAGAATCTTTAGAGTAATTCATGGGGCAAACAATATTGTCCTGTATCTGGTCAAGGTCTTTACAGGGATGGAAATTTTTAGCTAAATAAAAACAGAGATCACATTTTTGTACGTGGCTGGTGATAATTACAGGGTCTATGACATTTTCTTCAGGTTCTATTTACTATGAGAGAAATTGTCCTGACTTTTTAATAAATATTTGAACTGAAAAGTTGATTCCTAAAGGTATTATATAACTTTTATAAGTTTTCTTTTCCTCATGAAGAAAAGCAAATAATAATAGCCTCTACCTCACAGCATTATTGTGACAATTAAATGAAAGAATTCATAAGAATGCTTAATATAGTGCTTGGCACTTAATAAGCAACCAGTAAGTGCTAGCTTTTAGATATATATATTTTTAATTACTTTATTGTTGTTCAATTACAGTTTGAATTTTCCCCCCACCACT
>VMDR010020769.1:0-17319 GCA_007922815.1 Macrotus californicus | reverse complement strand
TTTCCTTTGCCAGATTGGGGAAGTTCTCCTTCATTATTTGTTCAAATAAGTTTTCAATTTCTTTCTCTTCCTCTTCTCCTTCTGGCACCCCATGATTCAGATATTGGAACATTTCAAGACATCCTGGAGGTTCCTAAGCCTCTCCTCGTGTTTTTGAATTCTTGTTTCTTCACTGTGTTGTGCTTTAATGTTTCTTTCTTTCTTCTGGTCCACACCATTGATTTGAGTCTCGGTTTTCTTCCCATCACTGTTGGTTCCACGCACATTTTCCTTCATTTCCCTTATCGTATCCTTCATTTGTTCATCTAATTTGTGACCAAATTCAACCAAGTCTGTGAGCATCCTGATTACCAGTGTTTTGAACTATGTATCTGATAGCTTGGCTATCTCTTCGTCGCTTAATTGTATTTTTTCTGGAGTTTTGATCTGTTCTTTCATCTGGGCCATTTTTTTTTTTTTTGTCTCCGCACGCCTGTTACATAGTAAGGGGCGGAGCCTTAGGTGTTCACCAGGGTGGGGTGGCCACCTTACTGCGTAGTGATGCTGTTTGTGGGGGAGGGCTCCGAGAGGGAACAATGGCGGTTGCTCCGCTCTCTGCTGGTTTTCAGTCACTTTCCGCATTACCCACAGTGAAATTGGGCCCTTCTGGTGCTTATTCCCGGGTGGGTGGGCTTGTGTATGCTCTAGGACCCTGTGGGTCTCTCCAAGGAGTTCTCCTATGAGTCCGGGAGTTTCTCCTGCTGCGGCCACCTCAACCCCCACAGGAGTTTTCAATCAGAGGCTTTGAGGCTTTATTTCCCCATGCTGAAACTCTGGGTTGCAGAGTCTGTCTCGCTCTCCAGTTGTTCCTCCCGGTTTATCCACACATGGGTGTGGGACAGCCAGATCCACCAGCAGCTACCTCGCCCAGTCCGCCGGCCACGCCTTGCCTGCCCCGATCCACCAGCAGCCGCCCTGCTGCGAGTCCTCTCTCTTGGGTCCTCTCCTCCCCTCCTACCAGTCTGGATGAATGTTTCTTCTTTAACTCCTTGGTTGTCGGACTTCCATACAGTTTGATTTTCTGTCAATTCTGGTTGTTTTTTGTTTTAATATCTGTTGTTGTCCTTCTTTTGGTTGTGCGAGGAGGCACAGTGTGTCTACCTACGCCTCCATCTTGGCCCGAATTCAATGTGCCATTTTAAAGAAACTTTATATTTTGATTTAAAAGCTATCCAGTCTGACAACAAAGAAAACAATCCAATTAAAAAATAGACAAAACAAGATCCAAATGGTGGAAAAGTAAGTGGAAGCTACACTAACCATCACCCAGGACCAATCTGGAATTACAACTATATTGTAGAGAAATCATCCTGAATAACCAACTGAACACTAGCTGGACAGAAACCTTATAACAATGGACAGAAAGAAGAAACCACTTCACCACAATGTGACTAGCAGGGAGTACAGAGATGCAAGAGGGCTGGCTGGACTACCATGGGCAGCAGCTAAAGTTCCAGAGGGACATTTTAGTGGCCAAAGTGGGGGGATCCATGTAAGAATTGTGGAATCTACACATGATAGGACAGAAAACAAGCCTCAACAAATTCAAGGAAATTGAAATCATATCAAGCATTTTCTCTAACCTTAAGGGTTTGAAACTAGAAACCAACCTCAAGGAAAAAACTCAAAAACACTCAAACTCATGGGATTGAACAGCATGCTATTAAACAATGAATGGATCAAGAATGAGACTAAGGAAGAAATCAAAAAGTTTCTGGAAACAAATGAAAATGAATACACAGCAGTCCAAAACTTATTGGACACAGTGAAGGCAGTTCTGGGAGGGAAGTTCAGTGATACAGGCCTACCTAAAAAAGACAGAAACACTTCAAATAAACAACCTAACCCTACACCTATAAGAACCTGAGGAACAACAACAAAGACAGCCCAGAGAGAGTAAGGAAGGAAATAACCAAGATCAGAGCAGAATTAAATGACATAGGGACTAAAAGCACAGTTCTAAGGATCAATAAATCTAGGAGCTGGTTCTCTGAAAAGAAGAGCAAAATCGACAAGCCTTTAAGCAGACTCATCAAAAAAAAAAAAAAAAAGAGAGAGAGGACCCAAATAAAAACAATCAGAAATAAAAGAGGAGAGATTACAACTGATACCACAGTTACAAAGAATTGTAAGAAATTACTACAAAGAACTATATGCCAAAAAATTTGAAAACCTAGGTGAAATGGATAAATTTCTAGAAAAATATAATCTTCCAAAAGTGAATGAAGAAGAAGCCTGAACAGACCAATTACAGCTGATGAAATTGAAGCAGTAATCAAAAAACTCCCAACACACAAAAGCCCTGGACTAGACGGTTTCACAGGAGAATTTTACAAAGCATTTAAGGATGAGTGAACCCCTATTCTTCACAGACTACTCCAAAAAATCCAAGAAGATGGAAGACTCCCAAACTCTTTTTATAAAGCCAGCATCATCCTAATCCCAAAACCAGATAAAGACATAACAAAAAAAAACTTGAGGCCAATATCACAAATGAACATAAATGCTAAAATCCTCAACAAAATATTGGCAAACCACATCCAGTAATACGTTAAAAAGATCATGTATCATGATCAAGTGGGATGCATCCCAGGGATGCAAGGATAGTACAGTATTCACAAATCAATAAATGTAATACATCATATAAACAATACAAAAGACAAAAATGACATGATCATATCAACAGATGTGGAAAAAGCATTTGATACGGTACAGCACCTATTTATAATTGAACAGTCAGCAAAGTGGGAGTAGACGGAGCATTCCTCAACATAATAAAGGCCATATATGAGAGACCTACAGCCAACATCATACTCAATGGGCAAAAACTAAAAGCTTTCCCACTAAGATCAGGAATAAGACAAGGATGTCTGCTTTCACTGCTTCTATTCAACATAGTACTGGAAGTCCTATCCACAGCTATCAGACAAGAAATAGAAATAAAAGGCATTCAAATTGGAAAGGAGGAAGCAAAACTGTCCCTGTTTGCAGATGACATGATAGTGCACATGGAACATCCTATAGACTCTACCAAAAAACTACTCCACCTAATAAATGAATTTGGCAAAACAGCAGGATTAAAAGTCAATATTCAGAAATCAAAGGCATTTTTGTTCACCAACAATGAAACATCAGAAGCAGAAATCAGGAAAAAAATCTCATTTGATACAGCAACAAGAAAAATAAAGTACCTAGGAATAAACCTAACCAAAGAAGTAAAAGACCTGTACTCAGAAAACTATACAACACTGAAGAAAGAAATCAAGGAAGACACAAACAAATGGAAGCATGTACCATGCTCATGGATAGGAAGAATTAGTATCATCAAAATGGCCATACTACCCAAAGTGATGTAGAGATTCAATGCAATCCCTGTTAAAAGTACCAATGACATATTTCACAGATATAGAACAAACATTTCAGAAATTTATATGGAACCATAAAAGATCCCAAATAGCTGCAGCAATTTTGAGAAAGAAGAAAAAAAGTAGGAGGGATCACAATACCTGATATCAAACTGTATTACAAGGTCACTGTAATTAAAAAGGCCTGGTACTGGCATAAGAACAGACACATAGACCAATACATCAGAATAGAGAGCCCAGAAATAAACCCAAGTCTCTATGGTCAATTAAATTCAACAAAGGGGGACAGAAGCACAAATGGAGTAAAAATAGACTCTTCAACAAATGGTGTTGGGAGGCTTGGACAGCTACATGCAAAAAAATGGAACTTGATCACCAACTTACACCATACACAAAAATAAATTCGAGGTGGATAAAAGAATTAAATACATGCTGTGATACCATAAAAGTCCTAGAAGAAAATATAGGCAGGAAAATCTCAGACATTTCATGCAGCAATATTTTCAATGATATGTCCCCTAGAGCAAGGGACACAAAGGAAAGAATAAACAAATGGGACCTCATCAAATTAAAAAGTTTCTGTATCGCTAAAGAAGACAGCATTAAAATGAAAAAGAGAAGCAACTATATGGGAAAACATTTGCCAATGATACCTTGGACAAGGGTTTGATCTCCAAAATATATAAAGAACTCACACGACTCCACTCCAGGAAGACAAACAACCCAATAAAAAAAGGGCAAAAGACTTGAACAGACACTTCTCCAAGGAGGACACACAGAGGCCCCAGAGACATATGAAAGGATGCTCAGCATCACTAGCCATCAGAGAGATGCAAATTAAAACACTGAGATATCACTTCACACCAGTCATAATGGCCATCATAAACAAATCAACAAACAACAAGTGTTGGAGAGGATATGGAGAAAAGGTAACCCTAGTGCACTGTTGGTGGGAATGCAGACTGGTGCAGCCACTGTGGCAATCAATATGGAATTTCCTCAGAAACTCAAAATGGAACTGCCTTTTGACTCAGCAATTCCACTGCTGGGATTATATCCTAAGAATCCTAAAACACCAATCCAAAAGAACCTATGCACCTCAATGTTCATAAAAGCACAATTTACAATAGCCAAGTGCTGGAAGCAGCCTAAGTGCTCATCAGTCAATGAGTGGATCAAAAAACTCTGGTACATTTACACAATGGAATTCTACACAGCAGAGAGAAAGAAGGAGCTCCTACTCTTTGGGAAAGCATGGATGGAACTGGAGAGCATTATGCTAAGTGAAATAAGTCAGTCAGTGAGGGACAAATACCATATGATCTCACCTTTAAGTGGAACCTAATCAACAAAACAAACAAGCAAAATATAACCAGAGACACTGAAATTAAGAACAATCTGACAGCAACCAGTGGGGAGGTGGGAAGGGATAATAGGGAGGAAGTGGGGAAGGGTTTTCAGGAACTATAAAGGACACATGGACACAACCAAGGAATGGTGGAAGCAGAGGAGGGAGGTGGCGATGGCGGGGGTTGGGAGGGTAAATGCAGACAACTGTACTTGAACAACAATAAAATAATTTAAAAAAAAAAGAAGTGTAAGGTCTAAACACCAAGCGGGGCTCCCTAGCCTACAGCTCTAGAGCCAGAAAACAACCCAGCTAACATCCAGCTGTGAAAAGTAGCAGGGTTTCTGTCAACCAGGGAGAGACAGCTGATGATGCAGAAAGCCTCATCAAGGGCCAACACAGGAAACTTCAATTGTAGTCACTTACCCTGGGCTCCACAGAGGGAGGGCAGAGTGCACTAGAGATGCTTGAGCAGAGTCTGTGGCTGGTGGCTCTGGGGAGAGAACTGAAGGAACAGCTGCCAGAATCCCTGTGCTGAGTCATTCCCCATAATAGTGGAGGCATCTTTCTCAGGCAGAGCACTCCTCTCCAAGAGGCATCAACCTGATGGGAAGCAATAGCCCCATCCACAGGAATTATTCTGCCCAACACTACAGTGTTTAAGCCAAGCTGTTGATTACAGCTTGAGGCTATATAACTGATTTGTTAAACAACTAAGGCAGTAAATACAAAGAAGAAGCCAAAATGGGAAGACAAAGAAACAAACCCCAAATGAAAGAACAAGAGAATTCTCCAAAAGAAGAACTAGATAAAATAGAGGTAAGCAATTTATCAGACAGAGAGTTTACAGTAATGATTATAAGGATACTTAACAGCATAAAAAAAGACTAGAAACCATAAAAAGGACCAATCAGAAATAAAGAATGCAATATGTGAAGTAAATAACACAATGGAAGGAATAAACAGTAGGTTAGATGAAGCAGAGGATCGAATCAGTGATTTGGAAGACAAAGTAGAAATAAATACACAGGCAGAGCAGCAAAAGAAAAGAGAATTTAAAAAAATGAGGAGAGCTTAAGAAACATTTTGGACAACATTAAGCAAAACAACATCCACATCACAGGAATACCAAAAGGAGAAGAGAGCAAGCAAGGGATTGAGAACCTATTTGAACAAATACTGACCGAAAAGTTCCTTAACCTGGTGAAGGGAAAGAACACACAAGTCCAGGAAGCTCAGAGAGTCCCAAACAAGTTGGACCCAAAGAGACCCACACCAAGACACATCATAAGTAAAATGACAAGGCTTGAAGAGAAGGAGAGAATCCTAAAAGCTGCAAGAGAAAAGCAGATAGTTACATACAAAGGAGGACCAATTTGACTGTCACCCGATTTCTCAAGAGAAACATTCAGGCCAGAAGGGAGTGGTATGAAATATTCAAGGTAATGAAAATCAAGGACCTACAACCAAGGCTACTTTACCCAGGGAGGCTATCATTTAAAATGGAAAGAGAAATAAGGAACTTCCTAAACAAGGAAAAGTTAAAGGAGTTTGTTACCACCAAACAAATGGCAAATAGTATGGCAACAAATGTTAAAGGGCTTATTTTAAGAAGAGGAAGAAAAAGAGGGGAAAAAAAAACAGAAGAAAATAGTCTAACAATAAAATGGCACTAAATACATATCTATCAATAATCACCTTAAATGTAAATGGCTTAAATGCTCCAACCAAAAGATATGGGGTAGCTGAATGGATAAGAAAACAAGACCCATATATATACTGCCTTCAAGAGACCCAACTCAGATCAAAAGATGTGCACAGACCAAAATTAAAGGGATGGAAAAGATATTTCATGCAAATGGAAAAGAAAAAAAAGCTAGGGTATAGTACTTACATCTAACAAAATAGAATTTAAAACCTGGGTGCAGTAAGAGACAAAGAAGGACACTACATAATGATAAAGGGACAATCCAACAAGGATATATAACCCTAGTAAATGTTTACACAGCCAACACAGGAGCACCTAAATATGTGAAGCAAATCTTGATGGGCATAAAGGGAGAGATAAACATAAATACGGTCATAGTTGGAGATTTTAACACCTCTATGGCTACAATGGATAGATCTTCCAGGCAGAAAATCAACAAGGAGACAGCGGCCTTAAGTGACACACTAAATCAAATGGATTTAACTGATATCTTCAGGGCCTTTTTCCCCAAAGTAGCAAAACATACATACTTACCAAGTGCACATGTAACACTGTAGGACAGACCACATGTTAGGACACAAAACAAGTCTCAGTAAATTTAAGAAGACTGAAATCATATCAAGCATCTTCTCTGACCACAATGCTATGAAACTAGAAGTCAATCACAAGAACACTGAAAAACATGCAAAGACACGGAAGCTAAATAACATGTTATTAAAGAATGAATGGGTCAACAAGGAGATCGAGGAAGAAATCAAAAGATACCTTGAAACAAATGAAAATGATGACACAACAATCCAAAATGTGCAGTACACTGGGAAAGCAATCCTTAAAGGGAAATCCCAAGGTAAGTAGAAGGAAATAATAAAGATCAGAGCAGGAATAAACGAAATAGAGTCTAAGAAAAGATACAAAAGATCAATGAATCTACATTTGAAAAGAAGTAAAACTGTCATTATTTGCAGATGACATGATACTGTACATAGAGAATTCCAAAGATTCCACCAAGAAACTACTAGAACTAAAAACTGAATTCAGCAAAGTACCAGGATACAAAATTAATATCTAGAAATCTGTTGCACTTTTATATGCCAATAATGAACTAACAGAGAGAAATTAAGAAAACAATCCTTTTCACAATTGCTACAAAAAGAATAAAATACCTAGGAATAAACCTAGCCAAGGAAGTAAAAGACCTGTACTTGGAAAATTAGAAGACACTGAGGAAAGAAATAGAAGATACAGGCCTGGCTGGTGTGGCTCAGTGGATTGAACATCAGCCTGCAAACCAAAGGATCGCTGGTTCGATTCCCAGTCAGGGCATATGCTTGAGCTGCGGGCCAGCTCCCCAGTTGGGGGCATGCAAGAGCAACCAGTTGATGTTTCTCTCACATATCGACATTTCTCTCCCTATTCCTCCCTCTACCCTCTCTTCCCTCTCCTCTCTCTAGAAATAAATAAAATCTTTTAAAAAAACAAGAAATAGAAGATACAAATACATGGAAGCACATGCTGTGTTCATGGATAGGAAGAATTAACATAATTAAAATATCCATACTACCCAAAGCAATCTATAGATTCAACATAATTCCTGTCAAGATTCCAATGGTATATTTTACAGAACTAAAATACATATTTCAAAAATGCATATGGAACCACCAAAGGCCCTATAGAGCAAAAGCGATCCTGAGAAAGAAATACAAAGTTGAGGAATCCTCTATAACATCAAAGGCCATAGTAATCAAGACAGTCTGGTACTGGCATAAAAACAGACACACAGATCAATGGAACAGAATAGAGGGCCCAGAAATAAACCCACACCTTTATAGTCAATTAATATTCAATAGAGGAAGAAAGCACATATGATGGGCTAAAGACAGTTTATTCAATAGTGTTGGGAAAATTGGGCAGATACATGCAAAAAAAAATGAAACTAGACCAACTTCTTATACTACACAGAAGAATACATTTAAAATGGATCAAAGACTTAAATGTTAGACCCCAAACCATATAAACTGTAGAGGCAAACATAGGCAGCAAAATCTCAGACAAAGCTCATAGCAGTGTTTTATTGGATGTATCTCCCCAGGTAAGGGAAACATAAGAAAAAATAAACAAATGGGACTACATCAAACTAAAAGTTTTTGCACAGCAAAGGAAATCATCAACAAAATAAAAAGATAAACCACAGAATGGGAGAACTTACTTGCTGAAACATCTGAGAAGGGGTTAATATCCAAAATTTATAAAGAACTTATAAAACTCAACATTAAAAAAACAAACCAAATTAAAAAATGGGCAAAGGACCTGATTAGACACTTCTTCAATGAGGACATACAGATGACCAACAGACATATGAAAAGATGCTGAACATCACTAATCATCAGAGAAATTCAAATTAAAACTATGATGAGATATCATCTCACACCTGTCAGAATGGCTATCAGCAATAAATCAACAAACAAGTGCTGACAAGGATGCGGAGAAAGGGTAACCCTTTTGCACTGTTGGTGGGAATGCAGACTGGTGCAGCCACTGTGGAAAGCAGTATGGAGATACCTCAAAAAATTAAAAATGGATCTGCCTTTTGATCCAGCTATCCTACTCCTGGGAAATAGCCAAAGGAACCCAGACACTAATTCAAAAGAACATAAGCACCTACCCTTATGTTCACTGCAGAATTATTTACAATCACCTAGATATGGAAGTAACCCAAGTGTCCATCAGCAAATGAGTGGATAAAACTATGGGACATTTACACAATGGAATACTACTTGGCCATAAAAAGGAAGAGATTTTTACCCTTTGCAACAACAGTATGGATGGACCTGGAGAAAATTATGCTAAGTGAAATAAGCCAGTCAGAGAAAGATAAATACCATATGATTTCCTCATATGTGGAATCTAATGAACAAATGAACTAACAAGGAAAATGGGGATAGACTCATAGTTGGAGAGCAGATGATAGCTAAAGGGGTGGGAAGTAAGGAGGTAGAGGGTCTGAGCATAAAAGAAATAGGACTCATGGACATGGACAACCGTGTGTTGATTTCTGAGGGGAGGGTGGTAAAGAGGACTAAATAGTAATGGAAAAAAATACAATAAAGATGAAATTAAAAAATGGACAAAAGATTTAAATAGCTATTTCTCCAAAGAAGATACACAAATAAGCACATGAAAAGATGTTCAACATTAAGGAAATATATATCAAAACCACAATGACATACCACTTAGCATCCATTAGAATTGGTTATTACTTAAAAATAAATTTAAAAAAGCAGAAAATAGTAAGTGTTGGAGAAAATGTGGAGATATTAGACTCTTGTGCACAGCTGGTGGGAATGTAAAATAGTGCAGCCGTTATGGAAAACAGTTAAACACAGAATTACCATATGACCCAGCAATTCCACTCCTAGGTATATATTCAAAAGAATTAAAACAGCTGAAATGTCCATCAACAGAAAAAGTGATAAACAAAATGTGTGTGTATACATGTAATGAAATATTATTCAGCCTTAAAAAGGAAATTCACTGCTGGTGGAAATGTAAACTGGCACAGCCACTGGGGAAACCAGTATGAAGATTTCTCAAAAAATTAAGAATAGAGTTACCATATGACCCAGCAACCCCTCTTCTGGGTATCTACCCGAAAAATTTGAAACCTTTATTCACAAAGCTATATACACCCCTATGTAAACAACGCAAATGTCCATTGACAGATGATTGGATAAAGAAGGTGTGGTACCTATACATAATGGAATACGACTCAGCCGTAAGGAAAAATGAAATACTACCATTTGCAATGTGAATGGACCTTGGTAATATCATGCTGAAATAAGTCAGGAAAAGTTAACAACCGTATGATTTCACTCATGTGGGGGATATAAAACTGAAAGTAACAAATGAACAAATAAGAAAAAGAAATAAAAATTCACAGACACAGACTACAGTATGGTGGTTACCAGAGGTCAGGGGATCAAATACATGGTGACAGAAGGTGTGACTATGGGTGGTGGGCACACAAAGCAATATGCAGGTCATGTATCCCAGAAATGTATACTTGAAACCTACATAATCTTATTCATCAATGTCACCTCAATAAATTAAATTAAAAATAAAATAAAGGTGCCCAGATTTTTAAAATAGAATTCTGATACCTTGTACAACACAGGTGAAGCTTAAAGACATTATGCTAAGTGAAATAAACCAGACACAAAAAAACAAAATTTTATGATTCTACCTATAGGAGGTACCTAAAATAGGCAAATTCTTTGAGCCAGAAAACAGAACAGAGGTTACCAGGATACCAGGGGCTCAAGGGAGAGACTAGGAAGTTTCAGAGTCTGTTTGGTTTGATGAAAAAGTTCTGGAAACGGCGAGTGGCAATGGTTGTACAACAATGTGACAGTATTTTGTGCCACTGAATGGTACACTTAAAAGTGATTAAAATGGCAAATATTACATTATGGATATTTTACCACAATTAAAAGAAAACCATTTAGTCCAAAAGCCTAACCAGCAAACAAGTTATTGAAACCCCCATGCTCAGCCCTGGCCTGGGGGCGCAAGTAGTTGGAGTGTCGACCCGTTTGCCAAAAGGTTGCGGGTTTGCTCCTCGGTCACGGCACATGCTTAGGTTGAGGGTTTGATCCCTGGTCAGGGCACATATGGGAGGCAAAAACATCAATGTTTCTCATATTGATGTCTCTCTCTCTCTCTCTTCCTCTCTCTAAATATAAACATATCCTTGAGTGAGGATTGCTTTAAAAAGTCTAAAAAGTAAATAAGCAGATGAAACACCCATGCTCATAGCAGTGCTATTCACAGTAGCCAAAAGGTGAAAGCAACCCAAGTGTTTGTCAACAGATGAATGGATAAACAAATGCAGTTCATCAGACAACAAAACATTATTCAGCTCTAAAAAGAGGAAATTCTGACACATGCTACCTTATGGACTAATCTTGTGGACATTATACCAAGTGATACAAGTCAGTCACAAAAAGACAAACACTACATGATTCTACTTATATGAGGTACCTAGAGTTCCTCTAAATCAGGGGTTCCCAAACTGCCAGGCCACGGACTAACACTGGTCAGTGGCCTGTTAGGACCAGCAAGAGGTGAGCTTGCATGTAATGCAACTGAATCATCCCAAACCACCCCCCCTCCACCCGCCGTCTGTGGAAAAACTGTCTTCCATGAAACCAGTCGCTGGTGTGGAAAAGGTTCAGGACCGCTGCTCTAATTCACAGAGACAGAAAGCAGAACTGCAGCTGCCAGGGGCTAGGGGAAAGGAGTAATGGAGAGTTACTTAAAAAGACAGAATTTCACCTTTGCACAATAAAAATAGTTCTAGAGACAGATGAATGCGATAACTTTACAAGAATCTGAATATACTTAATACCACTGAACTATACACTTTAAAGTGCTTAAGATGGTAAATTTCATGTTATTTGTATTTTAGCACAATAAAAAAATTGAAAAAAGAAATTCTGGTACATACTACAACATCGATGAACCTTAAAGATACTATGTTAAGTAAAATAAGCTAGTTGCAAAGACAAATACTTTATGATTCAATTTACATGAGGTACTTATAGTGGTGAAATTCATAAAAATAGAAAGAATGGTGATGCCAGGGACTGGGGGTAAGAGTTATTGTTTAATGGACATAGAATTTTCTGTTTGAAAGGAAATGAAAGTTCTGAAAATGAATTGCCGTAATGGTTGTACAACAACGCAGATATACTCCATGCCTCCCAATTGTACACTTAAAAATGGTTAAAATAGGAACTTTTTAAAATTGTGGTAAAATATACATAAAATTTACCATTTTAACCACTTTTAAGCATATAATTCAATCACGTTGAGTATGCTCACCACGTTGTACAATGACAGCACAATCCTAACTTTTAA
The DNA here is from genome assembly GCA_007922815.1 of Macrotus californicus. NCBI lineage: Eukaryota > Metazoa > Chordata > Mammalia > Chiroptera > Phyllostomidae > Macrotus > Macrotus californicus. The sequence goes on along the minus strand of VMDR010020769.1, from coordinate 4,943 downwards.
AGAGCACAGAGCAACTGCATTGCAGCATTTCTCAAACTGTAAATTTATCTAATTGCTTCCTTGTAGCACGGTTTAAATTGTTCCTCTAATCTCTTCCTTCCTGTAATCTGGAAGTTACATCTAAAAGCTTGACTGGAGTCAAAGTAGGTACTTTTAGCAAGAACTCTTCAGATTGTTTTGTGTACTTCATGACCCTTGGTTTAAGTTTTACTCTCCAATGTCTAATTTGCTATTAGTCTCATCAATTTTTTTTTTTTTAATCTCAGACACTGTACTTTCTGTCTCTGCAGGGTTTTTTTTTGGTCTTTTTAAAGTATCTTCCATGTTTCTATTTAACATATTCAATCTTCTAGTTTCCTGAGCATATGGAATACAATTATAAATTATAAACATTGTTTTAACATCCCTCTCTACTAATTCTATCACCGTGTCACTTCTGTTTCAGTTTTGATTGATTTTTCCTCATCATTATGGGTCATATATTCATTCCTGCACTTTTGTATGTCTAGTAATTTCTGATTGCATGCCAGACACTGAATTTTACCTTGTTGGGTGCTGGATATTTTTGTATTCCTGTAACTATTCTTGGACTTTGTTTTAGGACACAATTCAGTAACTTTGAAACAATTTGACCCCTTCAGGTCTTGCTTTTAATCTCGGGCTGGCCAGAGCAGTATATAGTTTTAGGCCAGCTCATGTGACTACTAAGGAAAGACCCTTCTGAGAACTCTACATAACGACATGTCAAGACATTTTCCACTCTGGCTCATTGGAAAAAAACACTATTCCTCCCTCTCTCTACAAGAACTCCTATTGTCTCTAATCTTTCCAACTGGTTTTTTTTCTACTCTCGGGTTTCCTTACATATATGCACTGATCAGTTCTCACAGGTGAATATTTGAGGGGAAGCATTTGGAAATCTTGGAAGTTCTCCTTCCTTTCAGTTCTCCCATCTTCAGGATTCTTCACTGGAAACTCTCCAGCAGCCTTGGCCTCCCCAGACTCCTTCAGTTCTGGGAGACCACTGTGGTCTGCCTGGGCTCCCCCATTCTGCTCTGCAGATGGGAAATTCTTTCCGAGCTGCAAGCCAGACCAGTCATAAAGCTCACCTGATTTGTTTCCCATGTCTCTGGAATCACTCTCTTTTGTTGCACAGTGTCCAAAATCCAGGAAACCACTGTTTTTGTTTACTTTGTCTGCCTTTTTAGCTGTTTCAGGTAGGAAGGTATATATGGTCCCTGTTACTCCTTCTTCACCAGAAATGTAAATTAAGACCAATTTTTCTGTCCCTTTTATCCTCTTTGTCTTTGTGAGTTATTTTAAAGCAACCCTCAGATATCATATCATTTCACTGCTATATATGTTAGTATTCAGTATGTCTCTCCAAAAAATCTGGACTTTCTTTGTACATAATCATGTCACTGTTACACTTAACAAATTTAACAAATAATTTCTTGGTAAGATCTGATATGCAGTCCACATCCCAATTTCCCAAGTTTCTCAAAAATGTTGCTTTTTCCTTTTAAACAACAGGTTGTTCAACTTCTCTTTAATATTAGCATGTGAAGGGTACTATGCTAAGTATCTGATATCCATTACCTTATTTAATCCCCAATAACTGCTGAGGTAAGTATTATTATTATTACTCCTATATAACTGAGGAGGACACCAACGCTCAACATTTCCAAGAAATTTGCCTAAGGTTATAGCCAGCAGATGACAGAGGAAAGTCTCTACAATCCCAAAGTCATCGCTCTAACCATTGTGCTTCATTATCATCTCAGGAACTATTAGGATAGAAAGTTAGACAATATCAATGCTGAAGTTGAAAGTCAAATTCTGAAACTACTTAATTTAAATGCCATCACAGATCAAAGACCTAAGAAAATTAGCAATGCTGCTTTATTTGAAATATATTACCATAGAATCTACTTGACAATTAAAAAAAATAGAATTTCCAAATATAAAAGCAAGTTTTGTTTTAAAAAGTAAGGAATGTGGTTGAAATGAAATTTAACTATCATGTGAAACTAGAGAATGCAGATTCAAGTTTATTCATAATGCTCTACAACAGCCTGGTCAAACAGAATGTGCCGCAATGACAGAAAGTTTTATATCTGCACCGTTCAGTACAGTAATCATTAGCTCTAGGTGGCTCCTGAGCGAGAGTCTGGAATATATCTAGTGAAACTGATAAGTTAAATTTTAAATTTTAGTTATCATAAATGTAATTGTAACTATCAATTCATGTCTGTCTCCACCACTGGACTCTCAGCTCCTTGAGGAATGGAGTATAATTTTCCTCTCTCTCCAGTGCCTTGGCACCTGTTACACAGATAAAACATGTTCATCAATGTGTGGTGGAATGTGTAAATGGAATTTCCTAGACGTGTCCAAGTAAGTTCTCTAAATGTTTCAGACTGAGAAAGGTTACAGAGTGCGATCTTAATCTATTAGATTACATCCTGTTTCTATTCTGATTTTTAAAGCAGATGAAATACCTTATTTGCTCATTCACCAAACATGTTCTGAGCTTGTCTATATGACTGGTGCTCAGGATATGATGGTGAATAAGACTTGTTCCTGGCATCAAGAATCACTCAGTCTCATAGAAAATACATTTAATTGCTCCACAAAATGAGAATATTTTTTAAAGGTAAAAATAATTGCTATGGAAACCACAAAGGAAAATAAGCACTTGATAGTGGAGGGAAGTTTTATGAACTAAAGAACTTAGTAACCTAGTTTAAAGATGAATGGTAGCTTACCACCTGAAGGATGGCAGGATGGTGGAGAGGCATTCAAAATACAACCAACAGCCTATGTGAAGGTATAAAGACACAAAAAGACATAGCTTGTGGGGGTGGGGGTGGGGGGGCAAAAAGTAGTTCACTATGTTTAGAATACGGTGGGTAGAGTAGGAAGGCAAGGTAGAGACCGAAGAGCTAAAGCAGACAGATGTCTTAAAGCTTCTATCCTCACGCCATTTATGCGCCATGGTACAGAACGCTCACCTAATCCAGTAGGAGAGTAGACAATAAAACAACTGACGTTTATTTTTTTAAGAAAAAAAAATAGCTTGTTAATTTAATTCCAATACTCAAGGAACAAACTTGAAAAAGCAAAACAAATTATAATTTAGAACTTGGTACTCACAAATAGACATCAAGTAATCATCCAAGTCTGAACAAACAATATTATTAGGATAGGTATTTTAAGTTTTAAATAACCAACATTAAATCACTTTGAAGAAAAATGCAACAATTATTTACATAGTTGACATGAATAATGAGGATCTGTTTTTCAAAGATTACATTAAAGTTTCACTTTTCTCATAGGCAGTAAAACTAACCTTGAGCATATTATTAGTCAGCCTAGGAAATGCTTACAATTTGCAAAAATAAACCCTGATTACTCTTTTTTTTTCTGTGAATATTTTATTTTGTTATTTTATTTTTTTATTGTTGTTCAAGTACAGTTGTCTCCATTCCTCCCCACCCCCATGCCAGCCATCCTCACTTCCCACCCTTGATCCTACCTCCCTTTGGTTTTGTCCATGTTGATTACTCTTAATTTGAAGAAAAATAAGATTAATCAATTTCTAGCTGTTTATTTTCTCATAAACAGGGCTGAACTCCCTGTCCTCCCAATGCAGCAGTATTTAATTTTCCAATGCCAGATCACTAATTATGTTTAATGCCAATCACTTCCCACAAGTTGGTCAATTACAGTTGTCTTTTTTTGTTTTTCAAGTAACATTCTAAACTGTTCTCTCTTCTACCTGCAGGCATCTAGCACATCAGTTTCAAACCATTACTTCTCCTTCGCAGGTGTTTAACCCTGAACTTATCCTTAGAAATAAAAACAAATCCACTTTTATCATTTCTGCCTATTACCAAAAGTGACCATACATTCTAATACGAACTTCCAAGGTGTGCAACACCTAGCTCCCCTTGTACAGTGTATCTTCCATTTAACGTTAAACTTCACTGAGCTCAGAGTTTGTGTAAAATTCTCTCAACACATTTCCCTAGCATGACAGTTATACTTAAATTAGGCAAACTTCAAATACCTGGGCAGCCCACTAATAATGATTTCGTTTAAGCAGAGTTTTCTAGCTTATTGCTTTATATGCAATATGGAATTTAAAAACCTGCTAAAATCAAGAGAAATTGAAAGAAGGACAATATAGTTAATTCCTCAGACACCTTTATACCTTAAACTCCCTACAGTTAAACATTCTGAAATTGGGAAAATAAAATCTTTTAAAACATTACTTTTTGTTATTGTTATTACTAACAATTACATTTAATGAGAACCTACTACATCTAAGACACCTGGCCTACATTAACTAAATTAATCTTCACAAGACCCCTATGAGATCAGTATTATTTCCATGCAAATGGAATAAACTCAGGTTTGGAGAGATTAAGTAACTTGCTCAACATCCAGAAGTGATGTTGCTGGGTTTTAGAATATAGATCTGTCTAAACTAAAGCATGAGCCACCAATGTGAGCAATTAAAGTTCCAAAGTCCATTGAATTGAGCCATTAACATTTTTTTATCCTCCCTTGAGGACATGCTTACTGATTTTACAGAGGGGAAGTGAGGGAGACAGGGAGAGGAACATCGATGTGAGAGAGAGAAACATCGGTCTGTTGCCTCTTGCACATGCCCAGACTGTGGACTGAAACCACAATCCAGGTATGTGTCCTGGCTGGGGATCGAACTGGCAACCTCTCAGTTTACACACAGACCATGGTTCCAACCACACTAGCCAGGGCCACTAGCATTTCTCTTAAACACAGACAAGAGAGTGAAGTAAACAACATTGCTTCAATTACATTTTCTCTAAATATACAATGAATCAATCTGCAAAATACATAAAGATACAAACCCAGACATTAATGTTAACTACAGTTTTAAAGATAACACCCAGTTA
>VMDR010020768.1:0-17319 GCA_007922815.1 Macrotus californicus | reverse complement strand
GGAGGGAGGAGATAGGACAACTGTAATAGTATAATCAATAAAATACATTTTAAAAAATCTATGGGGGTGGTGGCGGCAGGAGAAACTCCCAGCCTCACAGGAGAGTTCACTGGAGAGACCCACAGGGTCCTAGAATGTACACAAAACCACCCACCCAGGAATCAGCACCAGAAAGGCCCAATTTGCTTGTGGGTAGTGGGAGAAGTGACTGAAAGCCAGCCAAGGGCCAAGCAAGCGACACTGTGCCCTCTCTAACCCCTCCCCCACATACAATGTCACAACAGCAGCAACATGGGTTACCCCACCCTGACAAATACCTAAGGCTGCGCCCCTTACAATGTAACAGGAACACCGAGACAAAGAAATACAGTCCAAATGAAAGAACAGATCAAAGCTACAAAAATAGAACTAAGCGATGAAGAGATAGCCACCCTATCAGATGCAGAGTTCAAAACACTGGTAATCAGGATGCTCACAGAAATGGTTGAGTATGGTTGTAAAATAGAGGAAAAAGTAAAGGCTATGAAAAGTGAAATAAAGGAAAAGGTACAGGGAACCAATGATGGGAAGGAAACCGGGATGCAAACCAATGGTTTAGAGCAGAAGGAAGAAATATTCCTTTTTCCTTCAACCCGTAGTGTTGAAGGAAGAAACATTCAACCAGAACAGAATGAAGAAACAAGAATTCAAAAAAATCAGAAGAGGCTTAGGAACCCCTGGGACAACTTTAAACATTCCAACATCCAAATCATAGGGGTGCCAGAAGGAGAAGAGGACAACCAAGAAATTGAAAACTTATTTGAACAAATAATGAAGAACTTCCCCAATCTGGCGAAGGAAATAGACTTCTAGGGAGTCCAGGAAGCTCAGAGAGTCCAAAGAAGTTGGACCCAAGGAGGAACACACCAAGGCACATCATAATTACATTACCCAAGATTAAAGATAAGGAGAGAATCTTAAAAGCAGCAAGAGAAAAGGAGACAGTTACCTACAAAGGAGTTCCCATAAGGCTATCAGCTGATTTCTCAAAAGAAACATTGCAGGCAAGAAGGGGCTGAAAAAAGTATTTCAAGTCATGAAAGGCAAGGACCTACATCCAAGATGACTCCATCCAGCAAAGCTATCATTTAGAATGGAAGGCCAGATAAAGTGCTTCCCAGATAAGGTCAAGGTAAAGGAGTTCATCATCACCAAGCCATTATTATATGAAATGTTAAAGGGACTTATCTAAGAAAAAGAAGATACAAAATAGGAACAGTAAAATGACAACAAACTCACAGCTATCAAACTGAACCTAAAAGATAAAAACAAAAAGAAAAATGAACTAAGCAAACAACAAGAACAGGAACAGAATCACAGAAATGTAGATCACATGGAGGGTTATCAGCAGGGACGGGGAGGGGAAGAATGGGAGAAAAGGTTTAGGGAATAAGAATCATAAATGGTAGGTGCAAAATAGACAGGGGGAGGTTAAGAATAGTACAGGAAATGGAGAAGTCAAGGAACTTATATATATGACCCACAGACATGAACTAAGGGGGGGGGGGTTGCTGATTGGGGGGTGCAGGGTGGAGGGGAATAAAAGGGAGAAAAAATGGTACAACTCTTAATACCATAATCAATAAAATATACCAAAAACTGCCTTATTTTTTCAATTACTGGTGACATACATTATATTAGTTTCAGTTATACAATATAGTGATTAGACATTTATACAATTTCCGAAGTGATCACCTTAATAAGTCTAGTACCCACCTCGCACCACACACAGTTATTACAGCATTACTGACTATATTCCCTATGCTGTACATATATCCCTGTGACTATTTTATAACTAGTAATGCATAATTCTTAATCCCTTCAACTTTTCGCCCATCCTTCCAACCCCCCTCCTTTCAACCAGCAACCATCAATTTATTCTCTGTAAGTTTGTTTTGTTTGTTCATTTATTTTGTTTTTCAAGTTCTATATATAAATGAAATCATTGTATTTGTCTTTCTCTGTTCCACTTCTGAGTATTTATCTGAAGAATTCCAAAACACTAATTTGGAAAGACATATGGACCCCTATGTTCACATCAGAATTATTTACAACAGCCAAGACATGGTAGCAGCCTGTGTGCCCATCAGCAGATGAGTGGATGAAAAAGCTGTGGTACATTCACACTATGGAATTCTACTTGGCCATAAAAAAGAATGTCTTATTGTTTGCAACAATATGGATGGACCTAGAGGGTATTATGCTAAGTGAAATAAGTCAGACACCTTTCTATAGTGCTCCAAATAGCCTTGGGGTAATACAGAGATATCTCAAAATCATATTTTGAAAATTCAGGAGGTGTTGAATCTGGGTAGTTTGGCAACATACAGAAGTGGACAGGCCACTGTGCCAGAGGACATGGGACACAGGTTCAGTGCATAACTAGCCAAGGGATCTCAGGTGAACCAGTCCACGCTTCCCCACCTGTTAAATGGGAAAATACTTATTGTGTTGTAACTGTTCAAGGCCTGACAGTATGGTCTTGGCCTTCACGGTATTTGGGCAGATGGAATAATATTCATGCAGCCATAGGGATGCTTGACATGCCTTTATTCAAGGGTGGGCAATCCTCTTATCCTGCAAGCTGCATGTCCCCCTGCATGTCTCTGCATGGCACACTGCATATCACCTGTCCCCTTTTGTGGCACAAGTCGTGGCACCCAGCAGGGTGTCCCTATCTGCTTAAGTACCAGAGACAAAGCCAGCAAAAAGCCAAAATATTATATAATATAGCATGACTCTGCACAAGCAAGCCCAGTTCATGTTATGGGAACCATTTATTGGACCCCATCTCAAGGCTATGAGACACCGTTTATCAGGCACACTCAAGGTTATGGGAAAACTGCCTCCCTTAGTCACCCAGACACCTGGGTGAGGAAACCAGACTGCCTCCACATACCCTGTACTTATCATACTTCAAGGCATCATTCTGAGGTTCAAATAAAAAACCAGCAAACTATAAGCTGTGTTATCTGTAAGCAATAACATGTAATTTTATCTGCCTAATTTAAGAAAAGCCTAAATCAGAGTGGAAGCTCAGAGTCACACAGACATAAACTAGGAGAAAAACTGCTCATCTTTCAAGAACTGTGAAGACAGCATACTTTAGAAAGGAGCAGATGGTCTGAGGTTGGGGCAGATTTGTCTCTGCTCAGCCACCACCTGCTCAGTGACTTCTGGCACCACACTGTAACCACTGAAGGTCAACTTCTCCTACGCCACTGGGATACCAAACTGCATCTAAGGTCCAAAAATTAAGTTGTCATTGTTTTAAGTTGCCACCTACAAACATGAACCAGGCAAAACTTCACCTACCAGATGGGAAATGTTTAAAATGTTTACATATTCTCCCATCCCAATAAAACTACAGTGTATCCACTGACTATATGAAATACTATAGAAAGGAAATGTCAGACAGGGTATAAGGAACATCTTAATTCACTTTTTTCCACTACATTTCTCTGAATCTTCAATGACAACCATGTTCCCAGTCTGGAAGTATGGTCATTGCCACACCTTCACACTTTTCCATGGGGGTTCATTGTCCTGGACAGTTTTCCTTCCCACATACCTTTTCTCTTCATCCCACTCTGCACCAAAGGTTAACATGATACTGACTTAGAGGATGAATTAATTCTTCCAGATCAGCATTATGGAAGACCAGCTAAATGTAATAACAACAGATGAAACTGTCATGTCCGCATTTCCGGGTGTAAAACCTTTGAATCTCGTGGGAGAGACTCCAGTCATTCCGCTCGGCATTCCTGACACACAGATCCAGGTGCGGGAGGCTATCTTAGCAGGTCTACGTGACTAGTAATTAGCAGTGCACCCCCACTACACACTTGTGCACACTTTAGCACTTCATTATGGAAACCCCTAATGAATCAGGGTTTCATACAACTCCCTCAGTGTTTACTCTCTATCTTCTGTAATACAATGTCCTTTAAACATAACACTAAGTAGGTATAAAAGCTACCTAATTGTTTTACAATTATTTTACCATGCAGGTGACTCGAACATGTCAATGCAAGGCTGGAAGTAGAATGGTCTGTCATCACCCATTGTTATCTCTCCTGTTCTCATGTCACAGCAGGATTATTGTCCCGGGTCAACTCTATTCACACCCATCTCAAATCTATTCCATCAGTGGTGAGAACACAATGACATTGTATTTTGAAAGCAAAACGCCCAAAGAGAAACCAGAGGAGTGACTTCTGCTATGAACTAAATGTCAAGATAATATGCAGATATCCTATTTTTTCTTTTTTAAAACAATTTTAATGTTCACACTATTACAGATGTCCCTATTTTTCCCCCTTTGCCCACCTCCACCCAGCCCCCGCCCCCCTCCCTCTGGCCATCACCACACAGCTGTCTGTGTCTGTGTCATGCGTATATGTTCTTTGGCTAATCCCTTCCCCTTCTCTCATCCAGCCCCCTCTCCACCGCCCCTCCCCGCTGACAGCTGTCAGTCTGTTCCATGTGTCCATGCCTCTGTTTCCATTTTGTTCATCAGTTTATTTTGTTCATTAAAATCCACCTATAAGTTTGATCATATGGTGTTTGTCTTTCTCTGACTGGCTAATATGCAGGTATCTTAAAAGTCACATATGCCACCAATGGTTTATGGGATGAACCTCCTGGTTCTAAATATTGCTAAGTCAAACCCATCGATCAGTCACAATCTCAACCAAGCCTTACCCAACCAACTCTCCAGAATCTAAGTAAGAGGCTACTTAATTTATACTTAAAACACATAATTTCTAGCCTATAAATATATTGCAATGATGTCCTGGGAAGATGGGCTTCAAGGTCACATATCTACTGGTAAGAAGCTAGGGAGTCTCACCACTAAGTTCAGAGTCTAGAGCTCTCTGTGGAACCAACCATATGGGTCAGTGGATGAACAAACTAGAAGATCGAACAGAGGAGTGGAGACCCTGGGACCACAGCTGCAGTGCAGGAAAGCACAAAGTACTTCAAAGCAAAGTTTCACTCTACTTGAAAGAGATTATTTTAAGAGTTAGCAAAACCCACACGTGTTCATTACATATATAGTAAATACACTGCCCTGATAGCAAGTGTACAAGGATACTAAGACAAAAATAATGGCCATCAGAATGAGGGGCACATCAGCCTGCCCCCTGCTACAGCCCAGCGACCCACAGGCAGCAGCGCACTCGGCAAAGCCTGCTGTGAACACTCCCAAGGGCCACCCACGTGGTCTCCCGGGCCTTTTGTGAAAAGAAGGTTTTAGGTAGAATCTATTCATAGGTTCATTGCCTAGAAGTATTCGGTACAAAAATAAATTTTACCATAACTAAGTCAACCGAATCATCTGCCACATGACCTTTGTCACCGTAACCATAGTCGCTTGTCTTGTATTCTCCTTAAAGAAGGGGGGACAATCCACAGAAAGCTGTGGGTGAGGGTGACGAGCAGATTCTGACTTACCTAGAGCTCCACATGAAGTCAAAACAAGAAGAAAAAAGTGAAAACAAGAATCAAGGTTCCAAATCAAGTTACACAGACATTCAGATGACGTCTTCCAATCCAACTATGCAGAAGAGTGCGGACTTATTCAGGCACAACCATACACAGACCAACAATTTCATTATTTAAGAAGTCTCATTCTGTGAAAATATGCTGGATAATTCCATCTAAATTAATTTTTTTAATTCATTTTTAGAGAAAGGGGAAGGAGGAGAGAAAGAGAGGGAGAAAAATATTGATGTGTGAGACAAACATCAATCGGTTGCCTCTTGCACGCGCCCCAGCTGGGGACAAAACCCACAACCAGGTACATGCTCTGATCTGAATTGAACTGGTGACCTTTAAATCTGCAGGGCAACACTCAACCCAATGAGCCACACCAGTCAGGGTGTTACCTAAATTAATTTAAAATGGACAGAGCTAAGATACTCAGTACCTCTCTGAAAAAAATCACTGGAGTAAATTCAGCTGCATCATTTGGAACTTCAAATCTGGAACTCCACATAAAGGTAGAGACATTTACACCCTGAAATTCTTACCAAAAATTCTGCTGCAAGAGACTTTCTATACAATTTCAAAAATAGGAAAACAAAGAAACAAAATCCTATGTAAATAATAAAGGGCATATCAATTTTTCATTCATTCACTCATTTATTTATTTATTTCTGGGGGTCAGGGAGGGAAGGCGAAAGACAGGGAGAGAAACATGGATGTGAGAGAGAAACAGACCAGTCATCCTTTGTATAGGCCCCGACCAGGGACAGAGCCCACAGCCTAGACATGTGCCCTGATCAGGAATCAAAACCACAGCCTTTTGGTTTGCAGGACAGCACCCAACCACCTGAGCCACACTAGCCAGGGCTGTATCACTTTCTAAGTGCCCTCCGTGTGCTAGGTCCCAGTTTTCATCAGCACCCTACAAGACATCTTCCCCACTTTAGAAACAGGAAAATGGCAAGTCAGAAAATTAAATAACTTGATCTAAGCCAGAAACTATTCACAGGCATATCTGCTTAGCCTAAAAACCACATCTTGATTCCTCGTCCATTGCAGCTAATATTAATTATTAATAAACGAAACCTAAATGAGATAGTGTGTATGTTCTAAAATTGCTCACACACAGAATCACAGTAATGACTCCTCCAAATTCCATGACTTTGGCTCAAGGTACATTTTAGAAGCTTATAACCTGGTATGATCCCTCTGGGTATGTACTACCTGCGGCAGAAGTGTAACTAGACACTGAAATAATCAGGTCTCCTGCAGGGTGCCTGTGGGGAGTGTTGGGACAAGGGGATCTTTCCCTTGCTCCCTACAGATGAGAGTCACCACTTCAGTGGAAGATAAAATACCTTCTAGTTCAAGAATCTTGACAAGAGACACACAGTGAAATCAGAATACTAAACTCAGGGTAGGTACTTAAAATTTTAACCCCCAGACAGGTTATACAGAAATAAAACTGGACATACATCAGAGAGACTCAACACTGATACCACAAGAGGTAATCAGGACATGCTCCAGAATCCTAACAATCCACAGAAACAAAACACTGACAGCTGAGCCAACAGAGCATGCACTTGTATCTTTAAGAGAATGTGCACTGAATTGGTGATCTATCAAAATATACACTCACCCTGAGCTGAAACAAAACATGCACTCAGTCTGTGTGTTAACAAAACTCACGCAGCCATTGTTGTAAGAAAGCAGGCATTCTGTCTGCGCTCCAACACGTCACGGCCTCTATGCTGACAGAAAACTCTCATGGCCACCGTTCTCATAAACAAGCACTAAGTCTGGGTTCTAACAGAACATGCAGTGCACGTCCTAACATAACACTCACTCGTCTGTGTTACAAAAGAACACGCACCCAGTCTGTATTCTAAGAGAATACACACTCAGGCGTTATTCTAACAGACTAACACTCACCCTGTGTTCAAACAGAACACTCAGTCACGTGCGTTCTAACAGAGCACGCAGTCAGTCCGTGTCCTCACAGACCATAAACACAGTCTGTCTTCTACAGAACAAGCACTCACTTAGGGTTCTCAGAGAACGAACACTCAGCCTGTGCTCTAACAGAATACACACTCAGTGCCAACAGAACAAGCACTCAGTCTGTCTTCTAACAGAATTTGCACTCACCATGGGTTCTAATATAATGTGCCCTCAGCCTTTGTTCTAACAGCTCCTGCACTCAGTCTGTGGGGAGCAGGGTTCTCACACAATACGCCCTCGGTCGGTTGTAATGGAACACGCACACCCTCTCTTCTCTAATGGAATGTGCACTTGTCCTTTTTTTTAAACAGAACACATTGTGACTCTTAGTTCTAACACACACTGACTCAGCAAGGGCTGTGAGGAACAGAGAGTAATCAAAGGATATTTTAGGAAGAAAACTATCAGATGGTTACATGATGAATTCAAGCCAGAGTGTCACACCTTTTATGCTCAAAGATCAATTCAGAAAGGAGGAAAAGGTTTATGATCTATATTTTTAAAAGATATTAGGGGACTTTCCCTTATGTCCAAGCAAGGAGATGGGGAAATCCTCTCTAAAAAGCAAGCTGGATAAAATGGATAAAAAGGTAACCTTTCAGAGCCATGGGACTTAATCAAAGGCATTTAACGAATGAGAAATATTAATGCCTGAAAACTGAAGTTCAGGAGCAGCAGGGAGGCTCTGTGGCATTCTTCCCAAGGCTGCTGCCACCTGCAGAGTGGCTGGGCAGAGGGGCCACCAGCTGTGGTGCCTCAGGAAAGGAGCCGGTGCCAGGTCAATGCGCTGTCTGTGAAAGTGACACTTTCCAGGGAGACCCAACAGCTCTTCTAGCCCGACTCAGTGTACTGCTGAGTGAAGCTGAAACACACCAAGCACTCCTGACCACTGCCGGCTAGCCCTGAAGCGGCATGTGCCAAGAGACACACAAAGGGCCCAGCCGAAAAAAAATGGGGTAGATTTCAAATGTCTGAACTTCAGTTGCCTCCTCTACCCATCCACACACAGGACCTTTCACAGAGAACAGGGTCTTCCTGCTCCCAGACTCTGAAAGCAGCCTCTGGGAAGTCCCTGCCTTAAAGTAAGCAGTGCGGAGACAGGGTGACCTCTAGGGAGCCAGGCAAAAAACGAAAACAAGAATCAAAAAATCTAAGTGCAGCTGCAACAGTAACAGCAGTGCCCACACATCACAGGAGTGACCTTTCACAGATTCCGCCCTGGCAAGCCACCAGTCAAAGAAAAGCAAACAGAAACAGCAACAACAGCCTTCAAAGGGAAAACATCAGAAATCACAGTTCCTATAACATCATATCTAAAAAGTCTAGTTTTAGCAAAAACTAAAGCACAAGCAAAAACACAAATGAAACACAGGAAAGTGTAACCAATGCTAAGGGAAAGTACAGTGGGGAAAAACGGTCTCGGGCGTCGGCACCAGTAGACAAAGGCTTCAAACAGCCTTTGTACATGTTTCTATAATAGTTAGCATAAAGAACTAAAGGAAACCATGTTTTAAGACATAAAGGAAAATATGCTAATGGATCAAATGGAAATTCTCAATAAGGATACATGAATTAATAAATAAAGAGAACCCAATGGAAACTCTGTACTTTAGTACAATAACTCAAATAATAAATATGTTATTATTTATTAATAAAATATATTTTATTATAAAATATAATAGGGGCACAAGAGAAGACCAGAGATGAAAGGGGGAAAAAATCAGTGAACTGAAATACCAATCGACAGAAATTATGCCACTGCAAGCAGACAGAGAAAAAGCATGGAAATAAGTCAACAGAGGCTCAGAAACCTATGTGGCCGTGCCAAGTGCCCAAGAACGTGAACCCCAGGAAAGCAGGAGAGAAGAACAAGGACAGAAAATACTGCTGAAGAAATATGGCTGATAATCCCCAAATTTTAATAAATAACATTAGTTTCCACACCCAAGAAGCACGACGAGCCCCAAGTCGGATAAATAAAACAAGGTGTCGAAGTGACACACTCACCATCTGACACAAAAGAAAGAAATGACAGAGAACAACAACAAAAGTCTATATATAACACAGACAAAATGGCAAACATAGGTCTCCGGTGTCATATAGAGAGAGGGGAACATTAGCCTTAAAAAGAAGGGAAACGCTAGTGTTTTTGACCTCAGTGAACTTGCCCTTCTCTTAAGTGAAACACGTCGCCCTCAGAGAGACAAACGTGGCATGATCTCACACATGTGGGTCTGCAACAGTCAAACTCACAGAGGCAGAGCGCAGAGTGGTTGTTGCTAGGGACTGAGTGAGGGAAATAGGGAAAAACTGGTCCAGGGACATAAAATTTCAGTTACGTACAATGCATAACTGCAGATCTAAAGTGTAGCATAGTAATTCTAGCTAATAATGCTGCACTGTATACTTGAAATTTGCTGAGAGAATTGGTCTTAAGTGTTCTCACCACAAAAAAGTAACTAAGCAACAACTATGTGGAGTGATGGCTACGTTAATTAGCCTGATCACGTCACCATTTCACAACAAATACATACACCAAAACGTCACATTTTGTACCTTAAATGCATAACGATTTTTAGTTTTCAATTACAACCTAAATAAAGATGAAAGGAAAACCACTGTCTGAAAAACTAGGGCCAAGCCCTGATCTGTGGGGCATCATCCCACAAACCGAAAGGTTGCGGACTAGATTCCCAGTCAGGGCCCATGCCTGGGTTGTGGGTCCTGTTCCCTGTCGGGACATGTGCAGGAGGCAACCACTGCATGTTTCTCTCGCACATCAATGTTTCTCTCCCTCTCTTTCTCCCTCCCTTCCCCTCTCCCTGGAATCAATAAAAAAGAAAACAATTAAACTAAGGCCCAGTGCCGTACCTGCTGCCCATCGTCTGGATCCACGCGCATTTTCCAGCTTTTTACAAGTAGCCAACTTAGATAACTCTCTGCCTTTCACAGAAATATTTCCTTTTCCTACCTTGTGTTTGTCCAACATCTACTCATCTTTCACTGCAAGCCCAGAGACTGCCTCGTCCACAAAGCACCTCCTGCCAGAAACGGCCGCACAGTGTGCATCTGTGTTCAAACCCTATCTCCACACTTCATAGCCACAGAGACTATTATCCTCCATGACAACTTTTATGTATCTTGTTGGATGTTCTCCATAGTGTGGCCTGTGCTGCACATTCAAAGTCCATCAGAGGAAAACAAGTTTTGTGGCATGTCACATGTATCATCTCACTGCAAATAGACCACTGAAAAAATATTGGTAAATATGTCATGGAAATATGTTTAAATTATTTTAAATATTAACTAATGCATTTTAAATAATTTTGATATGATTTTCTGAAGGTAAACATTAAAATAATGCAAACTATAATATTTTGATGATGTTCTAAAACTCTAATTTATGCAATCCGAAAAAATCTTCATAAGGTTGACCATTAAAAAAATTATCTGCAGAGAATTCAATTGCATTATTTC
Source organism: Macrotus californicus (assembly GCA_007922815.1). Classification (NCBI taxonomy): domain Eukaryota; kingdom Metazoa; phylum Chordata; class Mammalia; order Chiroptera; family Phyllostomidae; genus Macrotus; species Macrotus californicus. The sequence goes on along the minus strand of VMDR010020768.1, from coordinate 6,312 downwards.
AAGATCCTCAATTGCAGAAAATTGAACACGTTTGTACATACCCCTTCCATTCACCTGTAGGTCCCCCATAACTTTACAGGAGTAAGCTATTTGATGATAAAAGTACCAACTTCTAAATTTTCTATTTGGCAAATACCACAGTCAATGTTTGATAACAGTTTAATCCTAGTACAGAAATACTTAATTATGGAATCACCCGTTAAAATAACCCCCCATCTATTTCCCACAAGCGAACCCCAGTCTCCGTCGGTTGCATCCATGCGAAGCACAGCTGTGTTCAGACCCACAGGTGCTGAGAGAACAAAGGCTCCAGGGAATTTCCTGCTGCTCGCCGAACTGCCTCCACTGCTGCACGGAACCAGGCCTAAAGACAAGTGGGCAGCAAGCAGCACACTGTGCCAGAGACCTCAGCAAAGCCTCCCCTCTGTCCCACAGAGCCTGGCCTTTGAGCACGAAACGGCTCCCACTCTTTCAGTTCCTGCCGGACCCTAATGCTATCCATCTTAAACAGCTCACACTGGATTGATATGTGCTCACTAAAACCAACAATTTACTTGGCATAGTATACTCAATATGGTTTCCTAGTATTATTTTAGCCAGTTTGATGATGATAAGAATAAATTTTTTCTCAAAGAAGTGTGACATTTGGTGTTCCACTGTGAAAGAAGACAGAGTAAGTAGATTCTAAGTATTTTTCAGGGACAGTGCGATCCTCGACATTCAGAGTCCATGTCCTCACAATGCATTTAGTTTGGGGGTAACAGCTCTCAGGATCTGTATGAACACGCGGGCCTGGGACGGACTCCACGATTAAAACACTGAGTATGTCAGGAGCCCTAAAGCTGACAAAATGCTAACAAATAGGGAAAACGGGGGTGAAACTCAAAAGAGCTTAATAAATAAAGTAAAAAAGCAAATAAACCAATATACGAAAAATCTGTCCAGAAAGTATCCAGCCATGTAATTTAAAAAAGACCTTCACTGAAGATGATACAAGAAACATTGTACACAGGACAATGACACCTCAGTCCCCTTCAGAGTAGGCACCTTAGGACCTGACACAGTTCTCCCAATCACCATCAGCTGCCCATTATATTTTCCTGAATCTCATCGACAATCTGAAATCTCATCCCTTTCAAAGGTGATTTTAAGTTTTGGAAAAAGCCAGGAGTCTCAGGGTACCAAATCTGGGCTGTAGGGGAGCTGAGTCACCTGGGTAATTTGATGTTTCATCAAAAAACTATGCACAAGACGTGACACATGAGCAGGTGTGCTGTCATGATGAAGCTGCCAATCAACAGCTGCCCACAGCCGCAGCCATTTTCGTCACATGGCATCTCTCAACCAACAAAGAACACTGAGGCAGTGCTCCTTACGAACTGTTTGTCCTGGAGGGGTGTACTCATGAGGGACAACACCTTCCCGGTCAAAACACACAGTTAACGTGGTCTTAATCTTGCTGCAGCTCTTTCGGGCGTGGAGACCAGGCGACTTCCACTGGGACAACTGGGACCTTTGTTTCCAGATCACAACTGTAGACCTAGTTCACCATTCATCCCTGGTTATGACCTTCCTGAGGAACTCAGGTTCATTGGCAGTGGTTTGAATCAGGTCATTACCAAGTGCAACACGATGTTCCTTCTGTTCTGGTAGCAGAAGCTGCAGAATGAACTTTGCCTCGACACGTTTCCTGCCAAGACCCTGCGTCAAAATCTTGGTCACAGTAGTGTGTGGAACCCCCAGATCAGCTTCTGTGAAGTTCTCACATTGTCAGTCACCGATCTTTGTTGATTATAGCCTGTACCCGTTCAACATTCTCAGGTGTTCTGCTTGTTGCAGGCCTCCCAGAACGTGGATCACTTTCAACAGGTTCTCGACCATCTTCGAAGCATTTGTGGCACACTTTTACTTGAGCTGCCCTCATTGCATTGTCCCTGAAAGCCTTCTAAATCATCCAAATGGTTTCTCTGGAGGAATGTTCCAGCTTCATGCAAAATTTGATGCAGATTCGTTGCTCTACTCAGTCATTTTGAATGTGATGGTCACACAGTGCATACGCTCACTCAGTGCCCTCATTGACTAGTGCAGTGAGGTCGTCATTGTTCACACACGTGCACTCCAGTCCACTGTCCTTGGCTGCCAGGTTACATCGATGTCGCACAAACTGTTCTCATTATAGTAACAAAGGCTGGCCTTTTTCCAGACAGACCTTAATAGAGGCCAAACATAAACATATTCATAATAGTAATTTCAGAACTATTTTGGAAGTTCTACTTCCGTTCCATGTGATTGTCTCACCATCAGACTGTGAAAATCCAGACCAGCGTTCCTCACTGCCTTTCAGATTAAGAATACTGGCAAAGTCCTTACTGCACTAGCTGCTTGCTCCAAGCTGAGGTCAGTTTATCGCATTGTAGTTAGAAAGAACTGGGTTAGAATTCTGCCCTGCCACCCACTGCTGTGTGGTCTTGGGTAAATCACCTGAACGCTCTGATCTTCAGCTTCCTCCTAATGATAGAGAAAATAAGTGAAAGAATGTGCACATGATACCCAGTAGTCTCTGAGACACTTGTGCCTGTGAAAAGCAGTAATGTGGTCATTCTGAAGCTTTTAAAGCAGAAAATAAAATACTGGCTAGGTTTCACTAAAGAAGACAAAATATTACAATACCTTACATAGGGAACATATATATAATAGAGAAAATAAACAGACTATGACTCATCAAAGTACTGTTGTTTTCTTAGATACGAAAGTTACTAAAGTCCTGGGGTATAAACATGCATCTCGTAAGGGCTAAAATTATCTCTCAGCTGATGAAACGGTATATTTGTACCATAACAAGTCATCATTCTAGGGCAGAATGGATAGAGAAGAGATGCTGCTCTAGAACCCAGCCTAAATTTTAATCTTGATTTTACCATTTAAGAGCTAACTTTTAAGTCACATGACTTCAATACCCCAGGTACCTCAAGAAGACACACGTAGCAGGATAAAATCATTTCTAACATAACTTCAGGTTCATTTTCTAAACAGCATCCATCGTGACCACCCTGCTTGGTCCGGCCACATGCTGCTTATGCAGTTTTTAATGCAACAAAAACAATGTAAATCATGGAAACAGAAACACTCTAAAAAAAGTCAAAGCCTTGAGGGAAGGCTATTTATTTCACTAAAGAGAAGGCCAAAGAATTATTTTAAGTGTTAATCATATAAAGTGTAACTAAGAACAATGCTGAATAATTATTCTCCATTTTCATTAACTTAAAAAGAAACCTATTTAAATGTCTTCAAATGTTTGTATGCACATAAAGAAACTCAGCATCATACAAAAATCAAACAATGGAATATTTCACAGACTCTTCATGCACAAATATTTTAAAATAATGTTAAATCGCTATCATTGTTAAGTCAATGACTATTCTAAGAATTAAAAAACATAAAGTCATGTAATGTATGTGTAACAGGCACCTGAATTACAGTACCATTAGCTCACACACAGTGTAATTAGAACTTTGTGATAGGATATAAGACTTCATTGAGTTGATTTTTAGCCTGGTAAACAAATGATCAGATTATTGAAGTGGCATTGATCCTATCAGCTGCTGTATGATTACTCAATAGTCTAGTCTTAGTAAGTAATTTCTCTTCTCAGTTTAATTGAGCTATTAGTTTCCTCACTCACAAACTTGCTCTTCTGCACATTAGTGCAGCATCAGTAAAACAATAGCTATGAGAAAAATTTTATTTATCATTCACATTTTCTCTAGATTATGGTCTAAGCTTGCAGATTGGACCCCAGCCAACATTTTCTAGATCCTAACAGTTTTCCTGGAGAACTATCGTATATTCAAAAGAATATATGTAAATAAAAGCATATTTTAAATAAAATGAACATCCATGAATCCAGCAGGTAAAAGATTACATTATGAGTAATTCTGAAGGTCCTTGTGTTCCTCCACCAAACAATATTCCTTGCTTTTCTTTGTACATTTATCACAAATTTATGTATATCTGCACATTACTACTTAAATTTCTGGGGTTTGCCCTTTATATAATTATAAACATAAAGTCAGTAATTCTTTCTGGTGGTGCACTATTACATTTTTGAGATTCATCCATGTTGATCTGAGTGCCTGTATTTCATTCATTTTTATCACTACAAAAGCAGCAATTTTCAACCAGCATGCTGCAAGAACATTTAAAAAGATGCAATACCTGACTATTTGGTCAGGGGCACTGATCTCTTTCCCCTTAGACTGTCAAATAAAAAATGACAACAGCTAACACAACAATAGCTGTCTGGTGTGAATGCCCTGTCTTGAACCATAAATATATATATGTCATATAATTAATAGAGTTGCATCTCATTGGTCACGTCACTTAGTAAGGTTGCATCTGACTGGTTAATTCTTGGTACCAGAAATCCTTATATACAAGTATAGGCATCTGATTTTTAAAAAGTAACTTTGGAGCAAAAAGGACAGGTAATTACTATTATTTTTTTTGTAAATTAATCAAAATTATACTTATTTTTTGGTCAGATCAACAAAAATATATTTTTGATGTGCTACAGAATTTTAGCAATTAGTTTACGTGTGCCATGAGATGAAAATGGTTGAAAATCACTGCTATAAAGGAATTTACTGGATAACTGTAGTTCAATGCATTTAGTCGGTCTGCTGTTTCGATTTTTTCTCATTATTAATATGGCAACCAATATTCTTACACATGTTTCCTTGTGGCAAAAACTCTCTAGGAGATGTACCTCAGAGTGAAAACCCTAAGTTACAGTGTATGCAGAGTCTCAAGTTTACTAAATAATTACGACGTTCCAGTGCACATTCCTGCTGCTCCACATTCTCACCAACAACATTGTCAGACTATGGAATACTTCACTGCGCTTTCAATTTTTCGTTTCCCAATTAATAATGAGGCTGTTTTCTTGTTAGAATGGTCCATGTGTATTTCCTTTTCTATGAAATGTCTATTCATGTGTACCTCTCATTTCTTCTGTCTGGTTGTTATTCTCGTATTGATAGACAGGTGTAATCTATATTGGACACTTTTAGGTATTAAATTTTATAGTATGGCATGCAACAAGCCAAATAATAAAACTGGGTTTTCCTTTGCCAGTCTATACTTTTTGCTTTCTTGGTAGAACACATTTTCATAAAGTATATGGCTCTGTAATGGTTATATCTATCTATAAGAAAATATACATATAAATAAATACCAAGAGAAGACGTCCATCACTTTCATTTTGAACACTTGACCCAATTTCCCACACCCAGAAATGAAAGACCGCATAAGGAAGTAGCCAAGTGAGCTTGGGTGCACAACCACGTCTGCTCACAGGCAGCCTTTGAGCCCAGAGCCCACGTGAGCCTACAGAGGAGTCAGAGTGGGGGGGCTCTCCTTCCTTAACAGCAGCTCGCATCCGTGTAGCTCTCCCTGTGTTTTCAGTGGGGTTCACATGCTTTTTATGTTGCTCAGAACAATTCCAGTGGGTGGGGAAAGGGAATTATTATTGCCACTTCAGGAAGGAGATGAAGGGCCTGCCCAAAATAGGAGAAGCGTGGCAGCAAGTCCAGGGTCCTGCCCTTGGTCTGGGATGCTTTTCAACATCCCGCTGCCTTCCAAGTAAGGAATAAAGGCTGCCAAGGTTTTAAAGGCTGACTCATCCACGTTGTCCGCTAGTACCCACTGCTTATGAAAGGGTTATGCTGTGCTCAGAAGGAATTGCAGTGTGAAGTGAGGTCCCTGACAGGCATGAAGACAGGATAAGAATCAGGGCTCATCCCCTGCTAAGTCAAGACTTTCTCTAAACACATCTCTCACCCTCCGCAGGAGATTTACACCAAGCGCAGCTGAGGTGGTGGGAATGGGTGAGTTATCTGGTAACTAGCAATACGAGGTTGGACAAAAGATACGTGGATTTGGCCCTGTGGGTGCATATTCTCCAGCAATATGGTAACTGTGTACAGTAGAGCACATTCCAAATGTATAATACTCGGGCCCTCACCTCCTGAAAACTGGAGGAAAGCTCTCTGATTGGATCACAAAAATGATTGTAATGTGATTGGCAGGAAAAGGTAAGGAATAGGTACATATGCATATTTAATATCATAAATGGTTAAAATTTTCAGCTTTTCTTTTAAAGTGAAATTTAATGGAAAACCACAGAACCACTTTCATAAGATTACATATAAGTTTTTAATTATTAATGAATTAAACTCTAGAACTTTAATATAGTGATATTCATATTAGTTAGGGGTACAAAGGAGATTCACACTGTACCTTTGATTTTTGTAC
>VMDR010020767.1:0-17319 GCA_007922815.1 Macrotus californicus | reverse complement strand
GGAACTAGAGAGCATTATGCTAAGTGAAATAAGCCAGGTGGTGAGAGAGAAATACCACATGATCTCACCTTTAACTGGAACATAATCAACAAAAGAAATCAGCAAACAAAATACAACCAGAGACATTGAAATTAAGAACAATCTAACAATGGCCAGAGGGGAAGGGGGAGGGAATAGTGGGGGGAAGGGTTTTCAGGAAAAAAAAAAAAAAATTTTTATACTCATCTCATTAAATCTTCAAGCAAAACTGAAGTCTGGTGTTATTTTCCCCATTTTCCAGAAGAGAATAAAGAGATGTTAAAGAAGTTGCCAAGATCACACATTTCTTCAATGGCAGAGCTGAGATTCAAACCCAGCTCTGTAGAATTCCAAAGCCTCTATCCCTAAGAAATCTCGTCAATCTCGACTAACAGTCATAACAGAGCTTTGGCTTTTTGAAGCATGACCTGAAGCTCTCTGCCTCAGAAATATTTACATTTTAATAGCCTGTCTCTTAATGAGGCTTCAATGAGCAAAGAAATGAATTGCTTATAATGTTATTTAGGACACCATAATAGGTCACAAAGGAAATACATGGGGTCAGAGGTATCTCAAATAACAGTGTGTAGACTGTTGTCTATCTCGACTCTGGGTAATGAAGCCAGGACCATCTGAAGGAAGGTTGAAGCTAAGCTTCACATTTATTACAGTAGAAACTGTGCTTATTGGGGGTTATAACCAAAGGAAATTCTATTTGCACATAGGAAAGCCTTCCCAGTGATCTGTGGAAGTTTCATAGATGCCTGTAGCACACCCATCCAGCTCTCAAGCCCCAGACTAAGAGGGATTCAGTCCTACTTACCTGATCACAGAAGGATGAACAAGGTGATTTCCCAGGAAAACTCTTAGCTTCAACTTGAAACCCATAACTTTGACTTGGAGCATTTAATTTTTTTTACCCAGGACTTCCTAAAGACACACATGTGATTGACATTTCTGCCCTTAAGACAACATTAGATAAGCGAAGTAAGAGACTTCCAACGCAAAAGAAAAACATTTTTCCAGACTTGGGTCAAGAATAAATTGTCTAGCCAATAACATTTGGGGATCTAATTGCCACCCTCCTCCAGGCGTCCAGATCTCTCAACCCCAGTTGACTTTCTGTCCTCCTGGACCAACCCTTATTGGAAATCATTTCCTGACAAGCTACCAAACACAGCTCCTTGAAAGCAAACAGCACATGTAAAGGCCTTTATTTGTCTTTGTCTCTTCCCTCCTGTTGTGGAGAGAGAGCTCACCTCCAGAAGAGAAAGACAGGAGCAGTGGTGACCTGCTCCATTCCTGGATACAGTTCCCTCCTCAGGTGCTCCCTCACTCCTCCCCTCCCCTCCCAGGGTGCTCCTGGGGCTGCCCTACCTGAAAGAAAGAGGAGAGAAGGGAACAGCCTCAAGAGGACAACTCGTGTAACATCTCATCAATCAGGATCCTGACATATGCAAATCAGTAATGAAAAGAATTTAAACAGGAGTTCAACACATTTATTTCAGAGGTATGAATGCTGGTACACTAGATGAATATGGGTTTAGATATCCCAGAGTTGCCTTTCTATGCCCTCTTCATCATTGTAGAATAAGCAGAAAGCCTTGAATATTCTAGTGTCTTGCTATGAACAACAATTCATGTTTTCTGACAAACGCTTTTATAATTAGCTTTTAATCATCCAAGGTATGTTGTTGTCATAAGAGCATTTGCACTTAAGAAAGGATGTTCAAACGGGTCAGTGCTTAACCTCAAAGTAAAAGCCCCTACTTATTATAGTGTCCTATGAGCCCTTTAACAATTTACTTCTCCCTCCCCCATCTCTGACCTCATTTCTTACTGATTTTTCCTCTTAGTTCCCGACTCACACTCCTCCAGCCAAAATGGTCTCTTTACTGCATCCCATTTTAGTCTTTGCCCTGGCTAATCTTTTTTTTCGTTTCCTTTTTCTTCCTCCATCCTCACCTGAGGACATTTTTTCATTACCTTTAGAGAGAGGGGAAGGGAAGGGGAGAGAGAGAGAGAGAGAGAGAGAGAGAAACAAGATATGAGAGAGAAACATCGATTGGCTGCCTTCCATACACACCCTGACCAGGGATCAAACCTGCAACCCAGGCATGCGCCCTCACCAGAGATTGAATGCACTGCCCTTCAGTTTATAGAATGATGCTCCAACCAAATGAGCCACACTAGCCAGGGTCCTGACTAATTTTTTAAAAAAAACTAGAATAATACTACCCCAGAAATCCCCTTGGCTTACTCCCTTACTAGATCAAGTCTTTGCTCAAATCCTTTTGAAGAGGTCTTCTCCCTTCCCTAGGCTCCTAATGCAAATTCTGCCTGCCCTGTACCACTCCCCAAATCCCTGCTCTTTCCAAATCCTCTTTACCCTGTAGTGTTTTTTGCATAGCACTTATCATTTTATAGCATACTGCACACTTTTACTCATTGTATTTGTTGTTTATTTTCCTTTATCTCATTCCCTGCTAGAATGTAAACTCTATGAAAGCGGGAATTTTTTTGCTTTTTATCATCAATGTATCTCAAATGTCTAGAATAATAACTTTCACATAATAGATGTTCAAGAAGTCTTGGCTGGATGAATGCTGAATGAAAAGAATACACATCTAATGGAGGAATTCCAAATACTCTAGAACTGGATAGTCACCTCTATCTGGACCCCAGGCAACAGGTCCATCCCATCAAGCACAGAAGCTCCAAAGAAGAACAAGCCTCCATGCTTCTTGTATTCCTCACAGCCTTAATCCTTAGTCTCCTTAGGTCTAGTTTCCTTTGCACATTCCACACCCTAACCCAAATTTTAAGTGAATCCTCCCACTTTTCAGCCTTCTGTTTCATCCCCATTGTAGATTTAAGGTGCCTACAACCCCTCAGTTTACTTTCTTACTTGCCTGAAGTTCAGGCCCTTCTTCCCGCTCTCTGGCTCCAGTGTCCTGGGGCTGCCTGCGCTACCTGGTTCTGCTTGGATACTGGCTCCTCTGCCTGGAAACAGCCTCCACAAGTACCCTTGCATGGCTCAGAGATGCCCTTCTAGGGAAATTCAGACCCTAAGAGGAAGTAACACTCTGAAGTGTATCTTCATTCACTGTTTTGAATAATATCAGAACACATTTAAATCAATAGCAACATGCTCTCAGCTCCATCAGGAAACAAGCTTAATAAAGAGTATGACACACGATTATGACTCTCTGTGTTTGGGATGTCAGAATGAACTTTGAATTTATACATAAATAAGGCAAGGAAAAACATGTAAAAACCTGAAGCCACAAGAATGACAAACTACCCTGAAATTCTACATGTATTTTACAGAAAATCTCTCCTGGTCTAACTCTTTCTGACAGCAAAACTCAAATGACCCTTCATCTTTTCTGTGGCTACTCAGTCTCGAAGCTGGGCAGCCATTTTTAAATGGTCAGCAGCCACAAATGCCAGCTTCATAGCATGAGAACTCTGAGCGTGTCGCAGCTGAGGCAAGGCTGCTGTGGATGTGTGGTGTGCTGTGACAGGCAACAAAGATGCTGTGGGATTAAGGGGAGGGAGAAGCTAACTCCACTGGAAGAGGATCGGAACCCCTGGTGGAGCAGGTGTGACTTAAGCTAGGTCAGGAAGGATGATACTAGGGGCCACTTCAGGTGGCTACATAGGTCTCTGTGTGGAACCCCTGCCACCATCATGACCCCTGCTCTAGGGAAGAATTCAGACAGGTCTAATAAACTCTCCCAAGAGCGGTAAAGTCAACCATGATGCCAAGGAGCAAAGTTTATGTGTTCAGGTTTCTCCCCATTTGGGCACTTGGGAAGATGTTGGTCCTCTAAAACATACCATGGAACGATGCTAACTTACTTATTCACTGTGAGGACTCAAGCTGTTAAATAAAAGCATGCGTATGAAATGCCTAGAACAGTGTCTAGATGAGATCACCTTGCAGCACCCTTTTTCCCCTTATCAGCACCATCTTATACTCTTTAATATTTATTTTCAAGCTGAGTCACCCGTGCCAGCCCCTGATCCCAGTCTTGATACCAAATTTAAACATAGAGACATCAGTAAGAAATTGTGAAGGGGAGGACAGCATTCCCTGGGAATAGGGGCAGTCAGAACATGTCAGGGATTGAAGAATAATTCCACACTGCTTAACAGGGAGGAAATAAGTGAGGATAATGGAAGGCAGTGTTGGCAAAGTATCTGAGGATCAAAACTCATGGGGTATGAAGGCCAAGCCTGGGGTTTCCATTGGATGGTGCCTGCAGGGTTAACCACTGAAGGCTTCTGAGGAGTGAATTGATCTGTTTAGGTCCCTGCTGGCTCTCCTGAGACCTGTGTCCTTGCCTCAGAAAGTAACCACCCTGCAGAGAAAATAGTGTTAATTCTATTCCTAAAAGATGGGGAAGGTCCTTCTTGCCTCTATGATTTATATACTTTATACTCTCTGGGTGCCTAGAACTTGGTGTGTGAGCCTTCAATGCCAAGTACTCAACTAGATGTTGAACCCCCAAGAGAATGCATTACTGACATGCAGTCATTTTCATTGCAAATTTATGATATTGACCAAAAACCATGGGGATGGGTTTCCACTGAGCCATGCATATTCCTTTGTCCAGACCAAATGGTAACACGAGTAACCCATTCTTGCCACGTAAGAATATTTGAATGAAAATAAATAAACCCTAAGCATGAAAGGCAAGATGAATAGTGGTGTGGCCAATCTTGCTCCTATAGAAGAGGGAAGTGCAGTTGATATTACCCAGCTAATTACATTCAAATTCTTCTCCAACCTGAAATCCTTCTCCGTATCCGTCGGCTTGGGTGGACCTGGGACAAAAACTGTGAAGTCAGCAGAAGTAAGGCTTTGTTATGCTGGTTTCTAGGTAATCAGGGACTAGAGAATATTTCCATAGCAAAACAAAAAATCTGATAACTGCAGGAAAGATATTTTAAAATATAACAATTGGCATATAATTTGACAAGTATGAGTGTGCCTTGGAAAATATATTTTTAAAAGGCATTTAAAATTTGGGCTCTTCATGAAAAATCTTTGGCAGGTGATCACTTTCACACAGTGGCCTTATAGGAGAGTAGAGTATGTACCATCCAAGATAAGCCAATTTACACAAATTACTAATTAGAACTACTGGTTACCCATGGTCCATGGGTAAGAAAGACTCAACAGCAATGCTCAGCTGAGCCCCTTCTGATTCTCAGCATCCTGCATGTAAAGGAGGCTTCATCTCTGCATATCAGGATGTAACAAAACTCCGGCCAATGTGGCCATGGGAGCAGACTCAGAGGCTAATCAAGTTAACGGGAGAATTACACACTGTCCTCCCAGAGAGATTACCCTGAGGGATTATCCGTCTCTTTTTTGCACAGTTTAGACCAGGATAAAGTGGCAGCTTTTCTTACTACCAAAGAATTGCTTTATTCTCATCTACAAAGTCCATAGTTGGTCTTGCTCACACTGATACACATATACACAGACCTCTATCACAATCTCTCTCTTTCTCTCTCATGCACACACACATACACACAGCAGGCTCCATTTGGTTGTAGCTCCTGGGAGGGATGCAAAATGAAGCCAGATTTACATAGTATGCCAGACAAGCCCTCCGGCCCCTGAAACTTCACACCTGTCTCCTGCCAGGACCCAAGTGCCATCTGCTTCTTCAGGAAAGCCAGACACAAGGCCCCTCTTTATGCCTGTGGTAGATGATGAGAAAACCTGGCATGGGGAGCCTTAATTGCTCAAAAATAACTCCATGGTACGTAACACACAGATCCAAAGGAAAGCCTTGGCAGTCTCTTTACAAACATGCAGGATAATAGCTGGGGCATGCAAAAGGGAAACTAAGGACTCAACCTGGTCCCAAACTATCTCCACTGCCGAGGACTCTGCACGTGAGGAGTGCCGTGTGTGGTCGGCCATCCCACAAACAAGGAGTGTGAGGCAACCAGGCAGGGTTGTCTTTTTCACCTACTCCACCCTGAATTTGAGATGCTCTCCTGAAAATTTTTCTACCATCTCACAATAAATAAGTTTACTCATTAATGCTACTTTTACAATACAGTTCTAGTCAGCTGTAATTGAAAAAATAAAAATAAGTGAAAAATAAAATAAAAGACAGTTCTCTTTCCAGTTACGAGAGCAGAGCAGAAAAAGATTCCCTCTCCAGGTCTGAACAGCAGTGTCTTAAGCAGCAACAAGCCCCACATAGAACAGAGAGGCTGAGAGAAGCAGGCTGGCTTCTAGCATGGTTTAAGGCCCAGGGGTGTCCAACCCAAGGCCCACAGGCTGCATGTGGCCCAGGATGGCTATCAGTGTGGCTCAACACAAAATCATAAATTTACTTAAAATCTTTTTTATGCTCATCAGTTTTCATTACTGTTTGTGTATTTAATGTGCGGCCCAAGACAACTCTTCTTCTTCTAGTATGGCCCAGAGATGACAAAAGTTTGAACCCCCCTGGAAGCACAGGACTGTCTGGAGGCAGGCAGAGAGAATAGGGTGGTGTTCGTTACCAGTGGCACTTGACATTGGGGCTGGATGTGTCTTCATTGTGGGGAGCGGTTCTGTTCACTATAGGATGTTTTGCAGCTTTTCTGACCTCCACCTACTATGTGCCAATAGCAGTCCCTCCCTCAGGTGACAAGTGAAAATGTCTTTAGACATTGTCAAATGTCCCCTGGGAAGCAAAATCACTCTTTTTGAGAAGTACCAGACTAGATGATCTCCTGAAGTCTCCTCAAAGTCCATTATTGGGATATGTGGGTGGCAGAGAGGGTTCTAACCGCATAACATTCATCATAGAAAACGAGATTGGTTGTTTATGAGTCTGTATCTCCCATTAGTTTGTAGTTTTGTGAGAACAGGAACCATCTCCATCTGAGAATTGCTGTCTCTCCAGCCCGTGGCCCAGTGCCTGGCACAAGTCTTAAAGGAATAAATCAATGATGGAACGAATGGCGAGCTGGATCCTGCCCTCCTTCCCCAATTCTACCTAAACACCTGTGCCAAGTACAGTGTCTTTGTGTTGGTGGTGGGGCCATGAGGGGACATTTTCAGAAACTAATAAAATAAATGACTAAATAAATGGAAGCTCTTGTCTAAAGAACACAGAGATAAGATAAATCATTTTGAGTCCTGGGAAAATTATCTCCACCATCCTGCCCCGGTTTCTCCGTTCAGCCAGAAAACACTTTAATTTATCTTGTGAAATTTTTCATCCACTAGACGAGCATTAAGTATTTCTTTCTTCCTCTTTTTTTTTTTTAAATGTTCTTCTCTCTACAAAGGTGGGTTGGCTCCCAACTCATTGGAATAAAAGCTCCATTAGCCTCAGAGCACGTAAGGCTTGTGAGGTTGGCCTGGATTCAGAGCAGCAGAAGGATAAAGAAACCTGACACTCATTCTTCACGTAATTAGAGTTGGTAAAATAAACTGTGTGCATTTCATTAAGGGAATGGATCATCAGGCCCAGGACAGAGCGGGAATCCCATGCTCACTGCACCAGCCTTTTGTCTCAAATTAACTCCCAGTTGATTAAAAAAAAAAAAAGCTTCCCGTGGAATCACTGGGGAACGTTTCTGAACCCTGCCTTCTATCCCTTCCTGCTCCTAGCCTCTGAGTATGCAGAGTTTCTCAGCTGGCTCACACCCAGCAAACATTACACATGGTTGTCTTCTTACACATGACGCATGTTCTTTGACTCCCCACAAAGTCCCTGCATAGGATGCTTTCTTCTCTCAGTAACATGATGTTATTTGCAAATACATATCTAGGAACTCACCCTCGGCCAAGAGGGCCTTGCTTTTCCATGCAATCAGTAGCCAGGACAGGGTTGCCTAAGAAACCCCCACATTTGACCAGCACAGAGAGAAGTAGCAACACAAATCTGATCATTGACTGGGAATCAACAGAATAATCTGTGATGATAAAAAGAAAATCTCTTTGCAAAGTAAGCAGTCCCCTTCTAAATTCAAGTTATAGTTCTTAACTATGTTAGTACCCTTTCCTAAAACTCTGATCCAACAAAACCCAACCCAGTTTTCCAAAAGCCAGGAAGGTCTTCAAAATTCCATTGCACATTTCTGGATCACTTGCTGCTATGGTCATAGTGCTGGGTGGCCTCCATTTCCACCATAGCTCTCTCCCCTGCCTTCACCTTGGCTAACTTAAAATTAGTATCCATTTCCTCTAATGCTCTTCTCACCCCTCCTTACTTAACCGATGCACCTATTTTTTGGCATATCTGTCGACAAAAGGAAGGAAGGTGAGGAAATAGAGCAGGCTTAGAGAACAGTCTAGCCAGCTCTTTGCTGACTGTAGAAGAAGATCTCAAGCAAGAGGCAAGAAAGATGCCAGAAGGATAGCACAGGACCGCCAGGAAGTACAGACACCCTTTGAACTGGACAGGCTGAGGAAGGGGTTATGGAAGGAGAAGTTGTTTCATCACGGGGTGCAAGAGAGCAGCCCGGCTGTTACCTGATCAAGCGCCTGCCGGGCACTGAGGTGCTATACTCCTGGCCTAGTGGAGGGAAACAGTCAAGGCAACAGTATCAGCTAATGGGGGGGAACCTCCCTGATGACAAGAACTGTGAAATACAGCTTTTACCATATCTGGGGAGTCTTCAAGATTAGGATAGGCAGTTTTCTCTCCAGGGAAAACAATAGTGAGCTAGCCTAGATGAATTTTTAGGAGCAATTTTAACTTCAGGCAACTATGAGAATTGAGGGGCTATACCCAAGACAAAGATAGCACCAGAATGGGTGGGATGGGGGTGGGTGGTGCAAGCAGGAGCCTGACTCTCTCCAGTTGCTGAGGAGTTCAACCTAGCCTGGGTTTCTTTTGGCTTAGTGTTCTGAGTGGCTGGTATGTTTCCCTGTAGTCCTGGTGGATATATTTTGTTTTGTTTTCTCTTTCATTGTCTCATGTCTCATTGATAGCAATGTATGTGTGTGCACGTGCGTTTCCTTGGCCATTTGCCCCACGGGAAGGTTTCCAGAGGTATTTCCATGAGTACAAAAGCCTCAGCAGAGGCTGGGAGCAGACAGAGATGACTTTGGGGGTTGGGGGGCATCTGTTAGTGCCTGTGCCTTCTCTTCTTTATGAACTCAGCTATATGGCATCCGTGACGTCTCTCCCTTTAAGCTCACTGGAGAGTTTAGGGCAGCTCCTCTTCCCTGCTGTTCTTTGCACATCCATCCCCTCCCTCTCTTTCCTCCTGCCGCCTCTGTTCTCTGCTCTCCTTCTCCCCTCTGGTTTCTTCAGTTTCAATGAGTTTATTGGCATGACGAATGTTGCCAAAGCCAATAGCGCTGAGTCTCAGTGTCTGGGGATGGATTTCACAGTGGGAAGGGGGTGACCGGGGCCTCGGACCACGTTCTCACTGTGGGTTTCTGCTGCAGTCTGGGGTGGTGGCAGGCTGCCAGGGACCTTGTTCACTTGGGTTTCCAGTCTCAGCTGAACTCACCAGCCTTGTCTCCAGACAGAGAGAAAGTTCTTATTATGGCAGAGGTCATGTCTGGAGCCTCAAGTCTAGGGGGGTAGCAGGGGTAACTGGTGCTTCAAGCTTATGTTTTCAAGGAGCGGTTCATAAGCAAACCCCTGTACAAGCTACGCTGTTAAAACTCCAGCCTCCCACTGACACTGCAAATTCACAGACTGGGGCCAGGGTGACAAAGACAGGCAGCACTCCCACAGGCATTCACAGGAGATTAGAAAGGGTGCTTGATGTGTCTTCTGAACAAGTGCAAGTCTTACCAATTTCCATATCTACCCTCCTCTGTGCACACACACACAAGAAGAACAATTTAATTTGGAGAATCTGAGATAAGCAAGAGAAAAGGGATACTGTCACAACTAGAGCCTCAAACATTCATCTCAAATGAGTTCTAGCTAAGGAAGTCTCCTTCCTAATGAACGAGCCTTATGAGGCTTATCAAACTCTCTTTCTCTCTCTCCTTTTCTCTCTCTTTCCCATTTTCTTACTCTCACACACACCTTGTCAGCACAGCAGACATTTCCCTCCAGGGTGCCTCAGCTGATGGAAATTTCTATTTGCAATGAAAATCAACTTTGGAAAACGTCACAGCAAGGGACTTTTTTTTTCCTGGCTGCCCCAAGATTGATCTGGTCCATAGGATGCCCCAGATCATTGCATTCGGTAATTTCATTCTGCTTATGATCTATTTCTTATACGATCAATATGATAAATGCGAGGCAGAGCAAAGTGGGTTATGGCCTGACGCTGGTGAAGTGTGAGGAAGAGAGGGGAGCGCTGGGCTGCCTCGCTGTGTGTCCCATGAAGCAGAAAAGCAATTCAGTCAGACTAAAGGCTACAGACAAGGCGGTATATTCTCCATGATAAATGCAAATGATGTGACTACATTTCCCCCAACACAAATGGGATGGAGGAGGGAGGAAGAAAAGCCCGGCTGTCTGGGATCACGGCATTCCCTTAGGAATCCACGGGAAATTTGCACAAGGCAAGCTTATTTAAGGATGGGGAGTAGAGGCACTGAGAGGGAAGAATTAGAGTTGTTTAAATAATCAGTGCTAATGGCAAGCCCCCTCTCCTCCCTGGCCATGTCTCTGAGCAATTTCGTTTTTAAAGCATAATACAACAGAATCAGGCATCCTACAAGCGGAGAACCTCAGGGAAATATTGGACAGTGCACTGATCCATGAGAACCCCATCATCTTCTGTGAACATCACGATTCCCTTGGCTACAGGTCTTGTTAGTTAGCAATCAGTTTCACTGTCAGCGTTGTTGTTTTGTGCCAGTGTCTTCTCCTGTCCCGTGTGAGCCAATGTGTACTTAGGTGTCCTTGAATGAGTCATTGAATTCTTTGCATCTAAGTTTCATTACCTGTTCAAGGGGATCAATTATATCTCTGCTGCTGCTTCTGGAGAGTATCTTTCTGAGGTTGGAATGAAATAATTTAGATAACTTCTAAAAACATATAATGCACCCGAAGCATGAAGAATTGACTGTGGCAGGCACAGTGAAACCTCTAAAAGGAGAAAGAGAGGCCACTACTGTCAGAAAGTTTAAAGATTAATGGAGAAGTTGTATCAAATACACAAGAAGAAGAAGCAAGACAAGTTCACATGGAAAACAAATGTCCCACACCTAGAGGTACAAACCCTGAGTTATAAGCTGGGCTCTACCACCCCCTCGTCGCACAACCATACAAGTTCCTTCCCTACTCTGGGCCTCAGTTTCCCCAAAGGAAAGTGAGATAGTTATCTGATCTCCAAGGCCACCCACGGCTCAGACTTTTCATGACACTATGACAAATTGGGCCTTAATGTAGCTGCACATTTTAAAGAGTGATCTGAACTCTCAGAGGAAATAAAAGAAAGGTAGATTTTAGAACCAGAAAGGGCATGCTCTGGTAAAATGGAAGGGCAGTGACATTCCAAACGTGGAACTCAACCTCTCTAAGACCCCCAAATAGGACCTGGCAAGTCCCAACAAGCGTGTTCGAACCGTTCAGGGGGTTGGACCCTAGAGAAGAGTAAGGAGAAAGGCAAAGAGCATAGAAAAAACAAGCGTCTTCTGAGCCCTTGGGATGAGTTGTGGAGCAAGGAGTGGACACAGCTGTCTGTCTGGGTGTGCTCTTCACCCTGGTGCTGGGAGGAGCCTGACCTGCTGGGCTCTCTCCTTCCCATCTGTACCAAAAGGACTGTAGCCTTCAGGATCTTTCTCCAGAGGGGTCCTCTGTCACCACAATGCTGCTGTTTATTGTCCTTTCAGGAAATTAAATTTGAAGCTTCAGGGCCCTGTTCTGCTGTTTGATCCTTCGCAGACACTTCCCCCTCCTGCTGCAGGCGGGAAGGTAGGTGGGACAGGGACAGTGTCGTGGGTGGAGCTGTCATGATGAGATGGATTCCAGCACCTCTGTCCTCCCACACCTCCCTCTGGGTGGAAGTCTGGTTGCTGGAGAAGGGCAGACCAAAGGCCCCTTCTGCTTTTTCATCCAGCTGGCAGAGGCTGTGATGAGATCTTCATTGAGAATGTTGATTGAGTGGCCACTGCTCCATCCAGGTGGTAACCAGGCCATTCACGGCCCATGTGAAAATGATCAGGACAACTCACCTGGACATTTTCCACTTGCAAGGGGGACCAGACAAATTGTGTCTTAATATGTACTACTACCAAAAGTGTATCTTAGATTTTACTAAAGATGACCATTCATGTATTCACTCACAGGGAAAGGGAGCTCCAAAGCACTAATGCATTGCTTCCTTCCTCTATAGCTGAGATGGCCGAGGCCTGTCCAGGGTCACACAGATGGAATTAGAAGGCCCCGGGGTCTAGACCCATGTGGAAGGTCTGTGACTTTGGAAGGAGATGTGAGCCTGAGAGGGGGGCAGGAGCCATGTGCAACTGTTCAAAAATTAAAAGAAGAAATAAGACTTTAAAAATGGGAGCTCTTTATTTCAGTCAACATATTCTCATTTCTCCATTCAAATATCTCAGCAAGTATGAAGTTCGGAAGGGAGGGCAGAGTGGTGTCAAGGACCAAAGGACAAGGCCCAAGGGCGTCCAACCAATGGCCCACAGGCCGCATATAGTCCAGGTCGGCTATGAATGTGGCCCAACACAAAATCGTAAATTTACTTAAAACATTATGAGACTTTTTGGTTTCGTTAGTGTTTGTGTATTTAATGTGTGGCCCCAAACAACTCTTCTTCCAGTGTGGCGCAGAGATGCCAAAAGGTTGGACACCCGTGTCCCTAATCTCTTTGACATTCATGAAATGAGTTGCCGACACAGAGCACATCAGTTTCCTTATCATTGCCTGAGGATCATCAGCGCAGCAAAAACTTGCACGGATTTGTGTGTTGAGAAGCTGGAGCTGGTGTATTAAATTAAGAATACGCAGGTTATGAGCTGCTGAAGGAGGAGGCACAAGTCACTCACATGAGGTTGGCAGATAAATCCCTCAGCATCCAAACTCCTACTTTGGGGAAGTGAAAACCCCAGGGGTCATTTTGATTGAAGGCGCAGTTCCAATACGCTCACACAGAGGAGGTAAAGTAATTAGACTTGTACCTTACAGATTCCAGTGACAGGAGACTGAGGAGTGTGCAGTGGGCTGGGGGAAGGGCAGTCCTCCATCCCAGGTCACCAGCCAGTGGGATAGCAGCACCTTTTTCTTACAAGGTAGTTGGGGTAGAGGTCACTAACTTTTTCTGGGCTCAACTCTAAGTGGTTATTTTACAATAATAGGTGCCCCTAGGAAATGCAAAGGCAGAGCCTGGGCAGGAACCAATCCTAAATTTAAGTCCTTATCTACGTATCCAGACTCTGAGTATGAAGAGGGTTGTCATATTGTAAAATACCTAGGCAGCAACGCAACATAGTTGTTTTTGTTATCACCGTTTGGAATCCAAAAAGGAAGAAATATAATTCTTTCCTCACCCTCCCCATGTCTGAGTTCATTTTCTATTGACTTTACTTTTAAGCTTCTTGGGGTCCTTAGCCTTGATGAGATTTCTGATTTGCTCTTTGCCAGCAGCCCAGGCTTTTGTTGGTAATGAGTTTAATTCACATGAAAAGCCAGAACCTGCTTCTGAGGCATTTAGGTAAGTCCCAGGCAATACTTCTGCCGATGCCACTTGCCCAAGAATTCCTCGCAAGCCTCCAGGCCACTTAGACTCCATTCCTTCCAGACCATTCTCAACTCCAGAATAAGTCACATACTAAAAATCAGTGGGAATATTCCAATAGGAAGACTTCCAAAATCACCAAAGACTTGAATTACCTTTCCATAATTGGGAAAGTCCACCAAATAGCAGAGAAGTGATCTCTTGATTTTTCCCCTGACTTGCCAATTGAAACACTGTCTGCTCCCAATCCGAGGCATGCCATGAGGCCTGTTCCCAACGAGCTCAACTCCAGTAATTGGAAGCAGCCCTGCCTCGCCTTTGGTCTTGGGTATTTTCATCATCAGACTGTTGGAGCCAAGACATACATTTTGCCAAGGAAAACTTTCCTTTGAAAACCCCATCTTATCCAAACAGAGTTGGAATTGACTTTTGGCAGTTCCAAAGATAGTTCTAAGTTATGAAAAATAGTACACATGTTTCAGGCAATCTATGAGATTGTCCCCCATCTGAAACAAGCAGCCTTGCACTTGAACTCATCTTCCCTTCCTGTGAATGGACAAAGACAATGCACCTGTAACCACTTCAGAGACAGCCAAGCTAATTGGCCCTTTGAAGCCACCTGTCCAGTTCTTCTGACTGTGACCCCCAAATCCTTCTATTAAATGAGGATTGCAAGGCAAAAGAACAAGAGGTGTTTCAGTGAAAGGGAAGATCTGGGGTACGGAGACATTTAGTTGTATTCTTCAAGGGGAGGCATTTGAATTCCAGCTCTTGCAAGATTGCATTCTGGGGAAGGTTTGGTCTGCCTTGGAGACCTGGTGACCCTGGACAACTTACCTGACCTCGCGCTGCAGTGTTAATAAACAGGACATTTGCGGACATTACTTACCTCCTGAAGTTGCAGAGTGAGTCTTCATGAAGAGAACTATGTTTATACCCAGAAGCTGATGAAAACACTTTGCAAATACTCAAACCTGTTATCTGACCTCGAAAACAGAGGGTATGCCCTCCCTAGATAGGCTACTGCAGGACAAGGGAGACAGGGCCTTTCTTGAGGAATTCCAGGCTCTGTGAATCCTCTGCTCTGTGCTGCCTCACCCTAGGTTACTGATTTCTCTCCTAGTTGCCTTCTCAGCTTCTGGAAGTGAAGAATCTATTGCCTCATCACACTCTCAGGACAGTCAGTTTAGTGGGGAAGAAAACTTCTTAGAATCAAAGAACCTCATAATTAGCCATGACCTTAAAGCCCAGTTAGCCAGATTATCGATCTCATGCTAGAACACCTGCATAACACAGTACGCCACCAGTAATACTACAACTACTGCCAACGGGAAAGCTCGAGATACAGGGCTTGGCAGAGCCACATCATCTCAAGGGTAACCAGGTACCAGGGCAGACAAACCAACTTTGCCAGTGTAGGGGATGAGGGGTGGTCAGGATAAGTGGTTTATACTGCTTGAAGTCAGACTCCCTGGGTTCAAACTCTGGTTCCACCCTTTACTCCTGAGTGACCTTGGACAACTAGCTTGACTTGTCCATGCCTCAGTTCTTTATCTGTAAAACAGAGACAGGATAATACCTACCTTATTTGCTATTTGAGAGATTAAATACGTGAAACACCTTGAATATTGCTTTCACAACAAATCAACCGACAGAGATCTTCATTTTAGAAAACTTTTTATTGTAAGTCACTTTATATACACACAAAAGCATAATATCAACATGGCATATCACCATAGCACAATAAATGCCTCACCTGGTTTCAACAATGATCAGCACATTGTCCTTCTTGCTTTATCTTACCTCCACCTTTTCATCCCCACCTCTATTATTTTAAAACAAATAATATTTAATCTTTAAGTCTTTTGGTATATACCTCTAAAAAGGTGGACTGTCTACAAAATTTATATCCAAAATTTATAGCATTATCACACTCCCAAAAATTATAAAAATAATTCTACAAAACTAAATATTAATCATTATGTCTCTTTCTCTCTCTCTTTTCTCCTCTGTCAGATATTTTACAAATAGGTATATAATATAAAAGGTCCAGCCCTGGCTGGTGTGGCTCAGTGGATTGAACACCGGACTGCAAAGCAAAGGGTCGAGGTCCGATTCCCAGTCAGGGCACATGCTTGGGTAGGGGGCCAGGTCCCCAGTAGGGTGCGCGCAAAGCAACCACACATCAATGTTTCTCTTTCGCCCTCCCTTCCCCTCTCTCTAAAAGAAATAAATAAAATCTTAAAAAAAATAATTTAAAGAAAAGGTCCATACATCGGTTTCTTAAATCTCAAGTCTTTTTAATTTGTAGGTTCCTCTTTCAATTATTTTTCACTATGTTTCCCCTTGCAATATTTTTGTCATGAGATTAGATCACTTGTTGTATAATGTTTCTGACAGTCTGCATTTTGTTGATTGCATATCACTTAATATGTTCCTCTGTCCCTCTGCATTCCTTGCAAATTGATAGATCTATAGGATCAAGTGATAGAGTTCCAGTAATTTGACGAGATAACTTCATGGGTCATGGTAACTATTTCTATTAGGAGATTAACAATGTCTGTTTGGTTCTTTAGTTGTGATGTTAGCAGTATCAATGATCATTGTCTAAATTTATTAACTCAGTGTCAGGTTGCCAAATAAAATACAGAATGTCCAGTTACATTTGAATTTCAGGTAAAAAACGAACAATTGTCCTGTGTAAGAATATACCAAATATATTTACCCACGTAATTATTTGGTTTTAATCTGAACTTTATATTTAACTTGGGGTCCTATGTTTTTATTTGCTAAATCCAGTAACCCTAATTAGGGGCTGCAAAATGCTGACATTTTAATTATATGATTCCTTTTATATTTGTTAGCTATAAGATTTTAATAAAGAGAAACTTCCCCTCATCTATTAGCTAGCCCTGAAATATAGACCATATGTGAAAAACAGAATAAATGCTTGATTTTTTTCCTTATATTCAATAGTTACCAGTATTATTTTCAAAATAATAAGGTACTTCCTTCAAGGACCAATAGAGGTATCCCAATGGAGTCACAGATGTGAATACATTGGTTAGATTTCAATCCTTTGCAGTTATTGCCCTTTCTGGTGCTTAAACTCTCCCATCTCTGGTCAGAGAGAATCTAGTCTAGCCGGCTCCCAAGTCCTTTTGACACGATACCAGTAGTGTTTGATACTTAGTCTTCTTTCCGGTATGACAAGATATTCCAGACTCATCTTGTATGTTTCCTGCCTGAATCTGGAATCAGACATTTCTTTAAGAACTCTTGTGTTTTAAGAGAAAACGATATTTAGAAAACATAATCTGGGAGCTAGGGGTACTCTGTGCTACAACTGGTTCATTATTTTTAGGTCTTTTCAAGAGATAGAGCCCATAAACATGTATTTTTAAAAGATAATGTGGATCATGAGTTCATTATGATATTTCCAATATGAATGCAGAATCACAGGTTTTTCTTCACCCATCGATTTCATATCTGTGTTTCTTCTCCCAGAATAAAAATTCCTGTTCTCAATAACATTTATACAACTACACATATATATATAGTGGATCCTCAAATAAAGTCATTTCATTCAACATCATTTTGTTGTAACATAAATGAGATACCATGGGAACTTAACTCTTATTTATATCAATAAGCCCACGGAAG
>VMDR010020766.1:0-17319 GCA_007922815.1 Macrotus californicus | reverse complement strand
GCTTATTTAAGTGCCCCAAAATAGGTAGTATATTTTTCATGAGATTGACTTCTTCTACAATCTTGCTTAAATACATTATATTACATATTTCACATCCCCTGAGGGTTGCTGCAATGAGCAAGATGAAAACGGCATTTATAATGAAGGTAAATATTATTTTCTACCATCATTTTTTATGTTTCTTTGTTCTCAACCATCAACATTTGTCCATGGTACTTTTTATTCTTTTCTGAGGAAATTTTACCATTCTTTCACTAAATACTGTAAAGCTAATGTAGGGCTATCCAATTATTGGGTCTTGGGTTTTGTTTTTGTTTCGTTTTCATTTTTAGAGAACAAATCCAAAGTTCTTTGTTTTGACGTGATTTTTCTGATTTGCTATTAATACACTAGTAAATCTTTTGCCACAACCCTCAGGAAGTAAATATGTATATAAGCAATTTTACCAACAGGCTGATCACTATTTCAGTCAACAACTATATGATTCAATAACTACATACACCATTTCACAACTCTTTTCTTAGGATTCTCTATGTCTTCCTCAGAAATGAAGTATACTAAATATGGGCAATAGGTTTGAAATGTGCATATCTTGCATCTCTCAGTAGCACACAAACATGCTGAATTAACTTTGGCTTCTTGGAAAACTCTTAGGTGCTGAGTATGCAGATTCCTTGGGTTTTTAACCTAGAAATAGAGAAATGTCTGGGTTATATTATTTTTTTTACAGCTGTTGAACCTCAGCGTAGGATGATATCACTCAAAGAAGAGGCCTCCCTACAATAATGTCTAGTTAAATCTGTAGTCACCGTCATGTCATAGATACTAATTCTGTCTACGCTCATCACTGTGGCTTTTGTGGAATTAACCAGATGATCTGCTCTTTTGGGTTGTCAGGGTGACAGCTCTAGTAATGGGCAGTCCCTTACTTTGTGCCTATGTTTATACCTTTGGGTTTAAGGTGGAAAGTCAAATACTACACGCTCTGCAGCTGTTGCTTCATTCCCTGCTTTACAGGTTCTGCAAGATCTAGACTCTGTATTGGTGCTTTTGTCTCAGAAATACAGGCTTGTGTTTGTTAGTGCCTGGAACTTACTGCTTCCTTCTTCAGATCACTCATTTACCCTCCCACCTCTCCTCCAAAATAATTCTACTTTCTGTTTTTGGTTAAAAATGTAATGAATACTGCAATCTATGGCCAACTGCCTACTGACTTTTGGACAGAAGTGGAAAGATACCAAGAGCATGCAATGAGATCAAACCATGAGGCTGTTAACTACCTCTTTCCTTCCCTTCCATCCTTTCTTGTTTATTCCTTTAAATATGGAGTTTGGGAAATACATGAATGTGGGGGCAGGAGGGCAGGTGGAGTTGGAAGAAAATATGGAGGGATAAATAGTGATGGAAAAAATAAAATAAAAACTTTAAAAAACCTCAATATTATTTTGGTCCTAAAAATACTACGTTAATTTTCTTCATTCCTCTGAAAGTATAAAACACACCTAAACTTACCTCATCGATAATTGCAAATTCTCTGTCACTCATCTGATACAAATTTCTTAAAGACCAAAAATTCTGAACTTATCCTCTGAGCTTATGATTCTGAAGTGTTTTTGCTTTGCATTTTAAGAAGAATTTGTGCATTACAGATCTACCCTAGAGCATTAAAAAATTGTGTTGGTGTCTTCATTTACGTCACGGACAAGACTGATAGATGCTTTGCAGATTCTGGATAACCACACAATATTGCTGGCTAATCTTGCACCTAAATAAGAGCAGTAAGTCCTGGAAAAGGGGAGCAAAAGAGAAATGGCAAACATTTGATATTAGTTTACAGAACAGAGCCACCCACTCATTAGCAAAGACATGTTATAGCAATGCAGTACAACAGCTGCCTCTTGGATAGCATACAACGGCTGAGAGAAGTATTATACCTTCTCTGAGAAGAACTGTTCGTATTCAACATAGTGTTTTCTTAATTAAATAGCTCCCACAACCCTTTTTTCATGAAAGACCTATTAATAGTTTTGAAATTAACATAGGATGGAGCACTTTAATAACAAACTAAGTAGTCTTTGCTACTTCAGCTGTCCAATGGCCATGAGGGGTAATTTCATATTAGGTCAACATAACGTAACAAATCATGAGGACCAATGTGTCTAACAGACAGACTCAAGGTATGGGAATTACAACCTATTTATACATAATTTCTCTAGTTTGCTGTTTTAACATTACTACAAGAACTGTGGGTAATCAATGTAAGAGAAAAAAAAAGATGTTTTATGTGCTCCTGGCATTTTCCTTGTGTCCTTCTTTGGTTTCAACTCAAATTGGGTAAAAGGAAAAATGGGGATGAATGATAATAATGATAATAACAACAACAGCAACATGTTTCTTCTGGCTTTCAAATCAGACACATTTGCCCGTGTGGAGGTTTTAAATATATTGAAGATAGATGAAACTCTTCATAATGGTAGTTTGGTAGAATTGTTCCAGGATATATTTTAAGTTTGAACTGCCTGACTGTTAATATCATATATCATTAATTAGAATTTACTTTCCAAGGAAGTGTGACTAAAACAGTGTTCTTGGAAAACATTTCTAAATGTGTAAGTAGAGAGTAACAAGGGCAAAAGTAGTCCAACACAAAAGCTAGGTAGTAAAAAGAAAACAAATATTGCTAAAAGGTTTTTTTTTAATTCTTTGTGTTTTAAAATTGACTTGTGTTTTTAAATTGACTCATATTCTTCCAGTCATTGCAGTATTCCTTTGGAGTATTTTTTTATCTAAAGTCCCATGAACTGTACTCTTTCATTGAGCTTTTATGTTTTGATTTACTACTTTGAAATATTTATCTATTACATGGAAAAAGAACTAGATGTTTCATCTCAAAAAAAAAAAAAATGAGCAGGGTTTCTATAATTTTATACTGAAATTTTAAATATATAAAAAGCAATATCACTCTTTAAAGATAATATATTGAAATACATAGCTAATCCACCAGAGCAGAGACAGGAATGTTGAATTTTTTAATAGCAAACTACTTTGCATTTCTATTTACATTTACTAACATGTTTTCAAATAATGATGATAAATAAATAAAGTAGTTTTAATCAGTAGCATTCGTAAAACTTGGTAATACCAAGGAAGTCTCCAAAGTTATTCCATAACTTTTCACGGGCACAGGATTTAATAGTTTTTCTCAAGATAGATTCCATGGAACCCTATTTATGCAAGATACACTGAAATGGAAAAAGTTTCTATGATCAAAAAAGAGTGGACTCCAGGTAGAATATTCATGAATTTCCCTGAACACCTGTAATGGATAAAAGTAGCCATGGGTGCTCTGAAAATCCACAGTAAAGAAACAAGTATTTTCCACATTCATTTGACCAAAGGCTTTTTTCATCCTAATAACAAGTTTGGGTTTTATCCCTCAAAGGATTTTGACTCAAAAAGAGCATACAAAGTACATGCCCCCGTTAGAATTGGAAAGAAGCCCAGGACTGGCCCGAAAACTAATTACATTTGAAGTTTGCTAATTTACATTCACATACATTATTAATTTGGAATTTTTTTTTTAACAGAAAATGTGTCGGTAACAGAAAATACAGTACCTAAACCCAATATGTGGGAAAATCTCACTTGTACAGCAAAGGTCAGCAAACTACCATGAGCAGGCCAAATCTGGCCCTCTGCCTGTTTTTATGAATAAAGTTTTATTGAAATTCAGTCACATTCATTGGTTTACTTATTGTCTACAAGCGCTTTAGCACTATAAGAGCAGAGGTGAGTAATTCTGACAGAGACCATATGACATTCAAACTCTGTTATATTTACTCTCTGGCCCTTTGTAGAAAAAGTGTACTTGCTCTTGGTTTCAAAGGTGTTGTGTGTATCTTGATGAAGTGCCATGAGTCAGGGTAAGTGGATGGAGAGCAACTGTGGGAGGTAGGGGCTATTTTTGAAAGGCTGTGTCTCTATTCAGAGACGACATTTAGAGACATGAAAAAGAGAGGAAGCCAGCCTGTGAAAATCCTGGGAAGAGTTTTCTTGGCAGAGGCCCTCAACTTGGCGTGCTGGAAAAACATCTGGAAATCCAGTGGGAAGAGAGTGATGTGAGAAACGCATGAGTGTTGGGAGATGTGGTCGTAACAATAGACCAGATCACAGCTTCTTTGCTCCGGCAAATGTGGATTTTGAATGATGGGAAGCCTTTGAATTGTTTTGAGTTAGGGATGTAACATGAACTGACTTGTTTTAAAACAATCACCCTGGCTGTTTTGTTAAAAACTGACTCCAGAGAAACAACTAAGAATGAAGTAGAGCAATTTTGAATTTAAAAAACAAACAAAAAGCTGTATGCTTATTCTGCCATCAGACTACGAAGATACTATTGATGAAGTGCCTGTCACCAGGAGAGGCCATATGTTGGAGCAATGGTTTCGAATCTGGCAACACAGGAAAGTGTCCTCAGCAGCTGTTAGAAATACCAGTACTATAGTTCCCAAAGAGATTCTGATTTAATTTGATCAGAGTGGGTTTGAGTGTCAGTGTTTTGTTGGTTTGTTTAAAGATCTCCAGATTTCTCTAATGCACAAACAAGATTGAGAACCACTGCTTTAAAGAAAAAGATTGAATAGGGAAAAAAATGTCAGTTTTTATATGATAGCTAAGAGCAAATCAATATGCAGCATAAATTATTAAGGAGTTCACTCTCCCTGGGGACTTTTTAAGAATCTCGTAATTGTTTAGTGTCCTGGACAGTTTTAAAAACAGATCGGGGACCCGTTTGTCTGAAGTAGGCATCACTCTGCTTAGGAGCTGCATCAGTATCAAATGGCCTTGGGAGACTCCAGGCAGCCTCCTGATTCTGTTATTTGAATCAATCTGAACTATGTTTAAGACCTGATGCTGTTTGCTGGCAGGAAATTTCATAGGTTGGAAGTTTAAAACACAGCCATCTGTACCCAGACCATGCTCTAAAAGAGCCTGCACAGCATTCCCCAAGAGCTAGTTTCCAGAGTAATGCAACAATATTATTTGTTATACGTAAGCATGTGGACCCTCTAAGCTTCAGGCATAGCCATTACATGAGGTCATGTGTATTGATGTGATTTGTTGAAAGAAATAAATATAGAATTAATCATGAGAAAGGAGACCTTATTACTTAATGTGAAAATGATTCACTTGGCTTAGATCATGTAGAAGATAGAATTCTGTGTTTTGACGGTAAAAATATGACATTTTACTGTTCAGAAGATGCTTAAATGACTAAAATATCCACCAACATGTCCTGGAAATATAGGAAATCAACATAAACCTAAGAGAAAGCCAGCAGCACTTCTGAATGAAAATCAAGCACCAGGCCTAAAATCCATGATTGCTCCTTCATCTCCTTCCCCCTGTTTTTGCTTCACCTTCATTCAGAAACTGAATCTGTTTGCTACAGTCTTCAAGTTCCAATTTCTCAACTTGAGAAACAGTAGGAATGGCACTGAAGAGAGGAAGAGGGCAAAAAGAGGTGAGAGGCTAGGTCAATTTTGAGGACAGAGTAGAAGTTCAGCGGGCCATCAGGGCTTTGGGGAAATCTTTGAGTGATGACTGAAAACTAGTTTAATGTTTTAGGGTTCATGACGAGATGATCAACTCGAAAACTCTGTCCATAAGTTGAAATATATTCTCTCAAAATTTGCATTTTAATATATACTTCTAGAAATGCACATTTTTATAGAATATTTTATACAAGGAACACTCACTCTCCTTTTACACAACAGCTAGGTCACATAACCCTAGTTTCCTCCCAGAAAAGTACAAAGATATAATGAAAGGGTTTTTTTTTTTCAAGATTCAAATCTGTGAGCATCCAGTGACTAAATACATCCCCATATTTGCTGTAGTGTATGATTTTTGTCTTTAATGTTCTATGCACTTTGGCAAGGTGTCAAATAAATAAGTCGTGAGAGCACCAAGCATCTTTTACATGGCACTAGATCTCACAAAACAGAGCAATGAAGCAAGGCTCTATGAAAATAGTTTCCTCCTTAGCGAGTCTGTTTTCCGCATTGTCCCATTGCTGTGTGCTAAAAAAACGGCTTTAAAAAGTTTCTTGTCATTCCTAAAGGAACTTTTAGATTTGTAAAACCCCACTTGTCCAGACAATGATTTTTTTTTTTTTAAAACCTAAGAATCTTTTTTTATGAGAAAGTCAGGAAACGTGAGAATACTGAAGCCTGGAAAAGGCTCTGTCCTTTGGTTTACTGACAGTTTCTCATTTCCAGGATTAGTCTTGACAGGGAACTGAGCACTGGACAGTAAAATTTGATATAATGGTGTTTTCAAGAGAACCATAACACCTGCTAAAATAAAATAATAAGGCAAAATCAGGAGACCTAGTCTCTTTTCCCACTTTATCTCTGTAGAGCATGACAGGTTTCCTGCATACATTTGGAAGAGACGAGAAAAGAATGACAGAATGGGAAGCAAGATACCTGGATTCTGGTTCCTGCTTCCCATTAATCAGGTTGGAGAAGGTAACTGTTATCTCTATGCTCCTACTGTTTCTCATTTATAACTGAGAAAGTTGTACTAAAGCTCTAAAGTTCCTTATCTATCTCTCAGTCTTGGTAAACTTCCCATTTCCACTCCTTTGGTGAGGTATCAGGAAATGCATGCATTAGTTTCCTGAGGCTGCATAATGAAGTGCCACAAATGGCATGGCTTAAAACAAAAGAAGTTTATTGTCTTACATTTCTGGAGGCTAGTTTAAAATTAAGGTGTCAGAAGGACTACCCTCCCTCTGAAGCCTCCAGGGATAAATCTCTCCTGGCCTCTCCTAGCTTCTGGTGGTTACCAGCAACCCTTGGTGTTCCTTGTGTGAGAGTTGCATCATTCCCCTCTCTGCCTCTGTCATTGTCTGTCTTCTCCCCACTGTGCTCCTGTCCCAACTTCCCTCTTTGTATAAGGACACCAACAATTGGATTAGGGCCCATTCTAATTCAGTAGGACCCTATTTTAATTAGATTACATCTGCAAGGACCTATTTCCAAATATAGACACATTCACAGGTACCAGAGATTAGACTTGAAGATATCTTTTGGAGAACACAGTTCAACCCAAGATAATGTCTATTAAAACTTCCAGCTACCTAAAACCCTGTCTAGGTGGGAAATAATCAGAATATTTACTCTCTGATCTCTATTTTATGCTTGTTTGTTTAGATGTCCAATAAGCAGCCTAAAACTTCAAGTATAAGTTCAAGAAGTGGTTAGATTTTTTTGACAGAAGGCAGGGAAAAAGCTCACCTCAATTTTTCTTACACAAAGCTCAGTCCAGGCCAGCTCACTAATACCCACTTTGACAATTTATCACATACGGATTTATGTTTTTATTAAATGCCTAAGTAATTGTATCATGAATTCCCAAGTCTTGCAATGTACGTTTGTATTCCTGCCCCAAGTCTAGTATGGTGTTTTACACACTGCCGATACTCAATAATGTCTCAGTTGGTAGCATGTCACAACAGTAAAGGAATTCAGTTTCATCCCGCCAACACCCACCCAAAGTCCTCAAGCACATCACCCTGAATCTCTCATTCTCTCTCTCTCATTCACACCCACATTCTCAATCTATTCTCATTGTTCACTCCCCATGCCCGCACATCTTCACCGCTGCAAAGATAAGGCTAATAACTTTGTGGATTGAGAAGGGCAAACTAAAATGACTGGTTTCCTATAGATATGTTTAAAATCTAGAAGAGTGACATCTTGAATTATAGAGATCTATTTGGTAAAAAGAGCAGTGGCTTAGAAGTCGTTATTGTATCTCAACTCTACTGCTAGCTAGTTATGGAAACACCGTCTGGCATTTTATCCTCATTCGTAAAACTACAGAATTAAATTAGAGTTTGTCATCAAATCCATGATTCCTTTTCTTTCTCCTTCCAATGAACACAGAATAACTGGGAAAATCATTGTTTATTTTTTTAATTTGTTCCCAGAAGATTTTTTTTTTGCATTAACAGAGCATGACTTGTAAAATTTATAAAACCAAAGTACCCTGACATTCATAGTTGAAGATAACAGCCTGCCTATAATTGCATAATCTCATTCAGTCTATATCCGTTTTCTAGATAAAACGAGAAGAAAACAAGAGTCTTGCAACTCGTAATTGGATTTATCATTTAGATATTGACAAGTAGTCCTCTGTTATCTACAATTTCAATCTCCATGGTTTCAGTTACCTGTAGTCAACCATGGTCCAAAATTATGTGGAAAATTACAGAAAGCAACAGTTCTTTAAATTGTGTGTCTTTCTGAGTAGCATGATGAAATCTCGCAATGAAATCTCGCGATGAAATGTTAGGCTGAACTCTCCAGACTTTCCGCTCCTCTTGCTGCAGTGAGGACTCAGCCCCTTTGTCCAAGGTCTCCACACTGCTGACGCTACCCCCCCCGGTAGTCTGTAGCAGCCGTGTCCATTATTAGATGGACTTTCCAGGTAACCCAGTGCTTATGTCCGAGTCACCCTCATTTTACTTAGTAATGGCCCCAAAGCATACGAGGGGTGATGCTGGCATCTCGGGCACGCCGGAGAGAAGCAGTCAGTGCTGCCTTTAAGTGAAAAGGTGAGTGCAGTAGTTAAGACGTTAAAATATTTTGAGAGAGAAGGG
The DNA here is from genome assembly GCA_007922815.1 of Macrotus californicus. Taxonomy (NCBI): domain Eukaryota; kingdom Metazoa; phylum Chordata; class Mammalia; order Chiroptera; family Phyllostomidae; genus Macrotus; species Macrotus californicus. The sequence continues at coordinate 8,648 of VMDR010020766.1, read as the reverse complement.
GAGAGAGAGACTGAGACTGCATTCACATAATTTTTATTACAGTATAGTGTTATAATTGTTCTATTTTATTGTTGTTAATCCTTTACTGTGCCTAATTTATAAGTTAAACGTTATCTTAGGTGTGTGTGCATAGGAAAAACATATACGAAAGCATAGAATATACAGGGTTTGGTGCGATTTGCGGTTCCTGCCATCCACTGGGGGTCTTGGAACATATTCCCCCTGAATACGGGGGTGGGAGTGGCTACTGTAATCAGAAAAGCACACTTAGTAGTAACTCTTCACACCTGGGACAGGCGTTTGTGATCCGTTCAGGTAAGAGCAGCTTGAACGAGTGCTTTCTCCTGACCTGCAGCTACTTTAATAGAAGTTTCCTGTGTGGAAATGTGATACACCCCGCCCCCCAGAGAGGCAGTCCCAAAGATTTCTATTGCTACACCCCTCAAGTCTTACAGAGCACCCTTGCCCCAGAACACCCTCACACATTTCCAGCAGTGAAACTTGCCTCTTCTTTTTTTTTTTTTTTTTTTGAAGAAAAAAACAGAGTCACAGGTCAAACAATTCCTTCAAGTTCCTGTCCTCTCCCCACAAACGTGCTTGCCTTCTCGTGCACTCTTTCAGCCGTAATGGGAGAGGAAATCTGCTTCCCTCCCACAGCCAACACCTTCACCTGTGCTCTGGACCCTGCCTCTTCTACCTCTTCCGTAGCTTGGATCTGTCCATTTTCCTGAATTTCCTTGTGACCCACAACTTTTTCTTCTAAACTAGCTCTTTATCTTTGATTTACAAATGAGGCTGGAAAAGGAAAAGAGAAAAAGAGGTGAGGCAGGGCGGGGCCGGGCCAGCAAGGGAAAGGAGCTTTTGCAACCACTCGGCAGCTGTTTCCAACACGTGTTTTTCTTCTCAGCCCAGCTTTTCAGAAGGCCAGTTTAATGTCATTGTTTTCGTTTTCTCACCTCCTGTTTACACCAGTGGCTGATTCTGCCTTACAGCTTCCTAACTCACAGATTTCGCCAGTCACCTCATACTTGCAAAAATTTGTTTTAATTAATTTTTTTCTTGTGTTTTCCCTGAAGCACTTGACACTCTTCATTACCTACATCTCTTGCTCTAGGTGAAAGAGATTTTCCTTCCCTGAGTGGTGTAAAGCACAGATCCACCTTAAAACTTACCTTAAAACTTGGCCTTTCTTAGTGAAAAGATTTGAAACACTTCTCCGGTAATCCAAAGGTTAAATCTTTTGTTTTTGATAGTTTTCATTTTTAGTTATACATATCACATGTAAATGCTACCTGATGCTTACATGAGCATCTAAGTGGTTCTTGACCTTGGTTAAGCATTAGAATCACACAAGTTTATTGGATCAGAATCTTACTTGTAGGAGAGAGAGGAACTTGCATTTCCAACTCCCCAGGTAACTTCCACATTCTGTAAATTGAGAACTATTGATCCAAGTAGCCCTGTAGCCCTACCAGAGTCCACTCTGACCTCTTCATGTACTGGTTTGCTGTGTCATATATTCTTCGAAGAAATAGTTCTATGTCTTTAAGAAATTTGAAAACCACAAAATTAGTCCAATGCTTGTATTTCAGAAATGAGCTAAGTCCTCAGAGAAATTTTCTTTGCTGCCCACAAGCATGAAACTAGAAAATGGGAGAGCTGAGTGAAGCAGAAAAACAAGGAATTCTTTTAAAATTTACATAATAGTAATAAGATATGTCCCCTGTTCTCAGAGAACCTGAAGTGTAACTGTGAGACAAGAATGTTGGAAATGGACTAAGAAACAAATAGTACTAATGCAGGGTATACTGTAGAATGGGTTTTGCAGTGACTAGGAAAGGATCTATAAAGAAAGTAGAGCTAGTGCTAGGCTCAAATTGAAGTAAGAATTATAAAGAAAGGAAATATATGGATGGTCAACCAGTGCCCTTGCCTGAAGGACAAACTTAGCACGTTATATGAACAGGCTAAGGGAGAGATTGTACCAAAAGATCTTAGCAGCCCTGGGTTGAGGAAAAGTAGAAAATGAGTATGGATTGATGGCTTCAGATCAGTGTATGGAGGACCTTTTGAAAAACAATATGAGTAGTTTTCTCCTAACCTATTTCCTAATTTCTTAAACTCCTCAATTCTTTTACCCTACTCAGAAAATTTTTACTAAAAGATTATCAAATAAGCAGGCACAAAGGACCAGGCAGGAGACTCGTGGATTTTCTGGAAAGGCATCAGTTGGGGAAAACACAGAGAGCGCTGGGAGCAAGCACGCAGTTCCACCACTGCCCATCATTCACGGTGCGGGATGCACTGTGACCCAGCTGAAGCCGAGATCAGATTCTGAGCAGGGCAGAACTGGGTCCACACAACCACATGGCATTACAGAACCTCAGCCTCCAGCCCTGTTCCACCCCAGCATGCCTTGCTTAGGAAGCACCAGTCCCTTCCCAGGAATGGTAATGGGGCTGAGGTCCTCGATGTCTCAGTGTTCTTGTCCATTTGGTCAGCATTCCACTACCTTGCAACTTAAAGGACTTTCTAAAAGCCAACATCATCAGTAGCACCACAGAGTCTGTTAGAAATTCTGAACCCCAGGCCCCATACCTGATGTACAAAATCAGAATCTGCATTGTAACAGGATTGCCAAGTTATCTGTATGCCCATTAAAGTCTGAGAAGCACGCTTTATTAAAATTGATTTACTTGAGCAGTTATCTATAGCTAGTATCCAGAGAGCTCTTCAGGGGTCATTTCCACTTGGAAGGCCCCTGTGTAGGAAATTTGCCTTGGACAACCTGTTTCTTACCTCTCAGAGCGATAGCAGATGGAGAGAGGGCATCCTATAGTCTCCTGGGGTGTATTTTTCTTCTGAACTCAAGCCACTCTGGAGTAGTTGGTCAGCATTCCTCAAACTAGTGTTCTATGAAAAAACAAACAATTAGATAAAAGGGTTTCATGCTCCGATATGTGTGAGAAATGTTTCGTGAAGTAAAGCTATATAATTTCATTGACTTCACAAGTTCTCAAAGCTTTCAGTATGCCGATAGACATTATAATGCTTCAGTAAAGAAGTATGGAGAGTAAATATTATAGAAAACAGAATTTCACCAATTTATTTGATTATTCATTTTTCTCAAGCCAAGCCTATTAACAGTTTAAATGTTTAAAAAATCCCTACTAACATTCTCAAATACCAATTCAGGGAATATTAAAGTAGGCCCATGTATGTGCTTGAAACAAATTCATAATTAAAGTGCAGCACACAGCATCCCTTGCAGTAACATTATTTTCTCATCCTGTGATTTCTGTGGACCCAGTGAATGTTTGCATCTGTCATTCCTCTTCTCTTTTGCTACCTTATCTTTTTACACCAGCTCACACCCATACACAGACCTAGAAATAGCTGAGATTAAACCACTAACAAGAGAAACTACATACCTTTTCTTCCTGGGCCCTAAATTTTAATCATATTGGCCTGTTCTCTAAAGTCATTTGCATATGGGTTTCATCTCTCTGTGACCAAACTGAGAACTCTGCTCCTGGATTTCTAGCCAGATGGTCAAGCAGTCAGTGTATCAAGTGATCACCATGTACTTAACATTTCTTAGGTGCTGTGAGAAGGACAAAAGTGTAAGAAGACATTATGCCTGCACCCCAGAGCAGTCTACTAAAGAATTAAGCATTTCTTTGCAGCGAGGGCAAAAATTGTAAAAAGGCTCCAGAAAAAAGCATATCATTGAAAGGTAGTAGGTTTATTCCTGACCCCAAGAAGCTCACAATTTTTTCAAGAAAATAGACAGAAGTTACTTTAAGAGAACAAAGGCTGATGGGTGCAGTGGGGAAGAGTTGTTCAATTCTGGGAGAAGAGGGAATAGGAAAGGAGTCATAGAGAGAATCAATTATGCCCTGGAGAATGAATATGATATTTCCACATGGAGTAGGAAAAGAGGTGAATTCTGAGTGAACGAGTAACATAGATTTTAAGTGAACAGAGACGGAATGATTTAGTCAATCTTTACAAATGTTCCGAAAATCCAGTTCTCTACGATTAAGAACAACAGGGGTAAAATTATATTGCATTCACTAGAATGAAATGCGTATGTGAAGAAAGGAGACATGAGTGAGACTAGCGTGATTCTTAGGAGCTGAGCCTGTGGGGGAAGCCAGGAGAATAGAACAGAACGATCCAGTGTCAGGACAGGGCCCTAAGGGCCAGGAATTGACAGAAAGCCATGGAAGAACCTTGACAGGAGGGGCAGTGCACTGATAGCCGATGAAAGTTTGGTGAAAAGACCTGGACATCTGGACCTCACTCGTAAAGCGGAGCATTGAACTGGGTGGACAAGGAGAGAAACTGAGAGCTACTCACCACCTTTGCGCGATCGTGAAAGAAGAGCACGAAGAGTGTGGGATCAAAGCAAATAGCAAGAAGCCCTAAAATACAGATTAAAGTTTGGACCACATCTGCATCAGACAAAGTCAGGAAGATGGATATTGAAAGTGACAGGTGCAGGCTAACACTGGACAAGTCTAAAAAAAATAAAACCTACGATATGACAAGAAACGTTTCAATAGGGCCTCCTTGTAAGTAACCGCAGGGAGAATGGGAGGAAATTCCAGGGTGAGAGGTAGATGTAGACAATTTTTAAAGAGGAAAAAAATATGCAGACTCAGGCGACCTTAAAACAGGAGGTCCTGTGAGATACTCAGTACATAGGGGAATGGTGGGACCCAGATCTGAAAGGAGGAAGAACTGAGTTTTAGTTCTACCTTGTCCTTACTAAGAAGCTTCTCCTGGGCCTCAGTTGTCCTAGCTGTTTAAAGACAGTGATACCCTAAATGGTCTCACGTTCTCCTTGGAGCCTTTAAATCCTATGATGCTCCAAACAAAGATGGCACCGAGGCACAGAAAGCCAGGCAGAGACTAAGATTGAGTTTTATTTGAATAGAGAGAGTGTGTGGGAAGAATTTTATCTGAGATATGAAAAGAAAATATTTATTATGATATAGAAGTATTGAGATAACTAAAAATACTGGTATGCTAATACTACTAATAAAAAACCTTCACATCTATAGAACAACATATAATTTTTAAAATGCTGTTGAGACAGAAAATAAGAGAGAAATCATTTGTGAGTGTCTACTACTACTTGACAGTTAATGTTAAATATTTACATACATAGTAGCTATAATTTCCTGATTAAAAATTGACTGTTACTTAACAGTTACTTGGAATATGAATCATGGACAGCTACTCACTTTGCATATAATCATATTGGTCTCTGCAAAAAAGGGAGAGGAATAATTTTCAGCTGTTTTTTTTTGGAGGGTAGGTTGTTTTTGCTCTATATGCTTTCAACTACAATCAGTTTGACCAGGGTAATGTAACATATTTTTGCTACCAAAATGGTTTAATAATGATTGTGACCCAACACTTCAAAAATTTCAGCAAAATTCAGCAGTGTTATTCACCAGGAGGGTGTGTAGTACCCCATGTCACCTTCTGCTGATACACATCTCCTCTGCCTCACAGGGTTTTCATGAAATGAAAGAGTGATTGAGATAGCAGACCACTTTCTCCCTAAAAATGTCAGAGTGTTAGCGTTGCTGGTACCATTCCTACTGCTGTTTGTTTGTTTTCTGAGTTTTCCTCTTTGGCTGAATGAAAGTACTCAGCCCTGTGAACTCTGCGAGCAAGATGTGCCATTCTCTTGACCCACCGCACGGCTCCGTCAACACTGATTTGAAACAAACCCTCCGGGGCTGTCTGTGTTCCTGGCAACGTTTCAGTACTAACATGTGGTTAGTTTTTCAGAGGATTTTTCTTCCCCTTCCTGTGCTCAAGAGAAGCCAGGGAGTTTGTGGGAAACGGCAGCTTGATTGGTGCATCTGTGGCGCTCGAGTGTCTCCCTTGGAGATGATGACCCTTCTTCCGAAGGCTTGTCCTCCGGCTGCACATTGTGTTCTAGGAACTCCAAAGGAGAAACAGAGCCTAAATTCTGAGAGGCCTTCTATTTTTTTTTTTTACTTTATTTATATTGTTGACACTATGGCAGATGTCCCCATCCCCTCCCCTGTGGCCCTCTCCTGCCATGCCCTGTCCCCTTACCCTCTGGCCATTTCCACACTCTTGTTTGTGTCCATGGGTTATGTATATATGTTCTTTGGCCAATCCCTTCACCTTCTTTCACCCACTCACCCCCTCCCCTCTCCAGTACTCCTAGAGACAAGTGAGAGAATTCATGGAATTCTCACTGCCCTCTCCCTCACAAAATTTAGCAATGAATGCATATTATCACAGTTATAGCCATTTCTATTCAGTATACATTGGTGCATTGTGTTAGTAAATTCAGGGGGTATTTGTTATACATCCTTGCTCAAAGGAGGTCAATTCTATTAAATAACTAATTCCTGACCAAGAGCATAAAAAATATCTTAAAGCAAACAGGAGAGATCTGATTTTTTTAACTATCACTGTTATTTTTTCCAGGTAGGACAATGAGTTCTTTTGTCCTGTTTTATTTCCAAAGTTCCTGAGAACTGTCTAATGAAGTATTGCTCTTTCTATTCTTAATAACATAAAGAAATATCCCTTTAAAATTCTATTAATAAAATAAAAACATGTCTTAGGATTATTTTATTTCCAATTATCTTAGTCCTAGGAAAATTCACCTTTGGTTTATATTTTGCTGAATAAATAACAGAATCTTAAAAATAAGAAGATCATAATTCCTATTTTCTCCTTGGTTGGACTTTCTAAGTCTGGAACGGATCAACACTTTCATCTACAAAAAGACATTTAAAATATCCAGTCTGTCCTTTAACTTGTTCTCAGTAGAAGAGAATGTGCTCCAAATTGTTTTATCAGCAATGGTGACAGGTTCTACTAAAAGATCTGTGTTTTCTCATGCATTTGACCTTTTAGTCATCAGCAAACATCTGCTTTTGAATAAAGTTTAAATAGAATTGTATTAAATTGAGTAATGGCATACACCAAAGCAGAAATTGTGTGGAAATGCCATTCCTGATTGAATAGTCATAGGATGTTTTAGAAGTTCATTGCAGCTTTGTATATGTAAAAATGTGTCAGTGTGGATGCTTTCTACTAGCACTCAACTATTAGCCACAGAGGACAGTGAGGTGAAACTTATTGCTCTAGCAGAGGACACTCCCCACCAGCTTATAAAACATCTCCGCTTCTGCACATCACTTAAATGGCAAATTTAGGTTCACCTTGAACCAAATAGGGAAACACTGTGTCAGAGACTCTGTACAGAGATGCCCCTGCCAAGGAACAGGGATCACGGAGAGAGCAAAAAGGGTGCATTTTCTTTTCCCACTTTCAATATATTTTTTGAAGGATATCATTCTTTTTCTCATGAGAATAGCATAATGCAGATCTGCAAAGGAGAAGTTGGTAGAAGAAGAGAAAAAGTGGAAAGGTAACATCATGCATGGTCGGCTGAGGGGACAAGGCAAACCAGTGGAGTTCAATTCCATACAACAACTCTCTATGTGTGTTCAGCTCCTGTCTTTCATTGTGCTCTGCATCACGCTTTACGCAGAGCGTGCTTTGCCCTTCTCTTCATCTTAGTCAGAATGCAACCCTGTTTTTTAACACGTTTTACGTCCTATGATATTCTCAGCACACCTTGCACTTCCGTGCCGTCCAGTCTTCTCGGTCTTCCTCAGTTTTGTTTGCCTTCTCTATGAATCTGACGCCAGTTCACTAAGCAGAATATCTTCTTTCTTTTTTTTTTTAATCTGTTTTATTGTTGTGTAGTTTTGTTTTATTTGGGTTTAGTTGTTTGTTTGCTTTAATAAGATTTTGTTCTAGCATGCAACTCAGACTCATTCCATTTCGTTTTGACGGTTTGCACGTCAGTCTACTAAATGTCACACTAAATTGTTCAAAGGAGAGGATTTGATTGCTCTCTCATACACCCCACAGTGTTATCTGTATAATAGTTGCTCAGTAAATATGGGAGGGGGGAATTTACGCAGCCCCCTCCCAGAAACCAGGACTAATGAAAGAGAAGTTGGCCAAATTTGCTAATGGGCTAAGAGTACTTAAACATTCAAAAAGAGGAGATTTACAGGAGATTTAGCCAAAATACCCATCAGTCTACTAATATATGCAGTAATCATGCGTAGTTCTCCAGGGTATATTTTAACCTTCTCTCCAGCTACCCTCTCCTGCATCAAAGCCTAGAATGCCAATTGCTTCTTGGTATTACTAATCTTAGACAATTTTTTCATTAATAAAAAAACCACACAATATCTAAAAATCCTTCCCAGCTCTAAATGACTACTCTGTGGACTGTTTCATAATTTTATCATAAAAATAGAATTTTATCACCACTATTTCATCTACCTTGGACTTTTTTTATTATTATTTATTTATTTTTAAGAGGTTTTATTTATTTATTTTTACACAGGAAGGGAGGGAGAGAAGGACAGAAACATCAATGTGTGGTTGCCTCTTGCGCGCCCCCTACTGGGGACCTGGCCTGCATCCCAGGAACATGCCCTGACTGGGAATTGAACTGGCGACCCTTTGTTTCACAGGCCAGCACTCAATCCACTGATCCACGCCAGCCAGGGCATACCTTGGGCTTCTAAGAACAGTTATACTTTATTGTCTTTTTTTTTTAA
>VMDR010020765.1:0-17319 GCA_007922815.1 Macrotus californicus | reverse complement strand
CTATATTCTTAGAGTAAAACAAATAAAATTATTATGTAAACCTTCATATTTTATGCTTCATGCACTTAAAGTTATTTTCATTTTGCTGGTTTTCCTGATAAACTGAAGGAAGTATAACAGAAAAGTATTGTTAGCAGAAAAGTATACTTCAAACTTAGGGCTAATATTGATTTCTTTATATAAGTTATTTGGGTACTGTGGAGGAAATAGGGTTATTGAATAAAAGAATGAAATTCTGTTCATACCAAAGAAAACGGATGCTTAACTATATAGAAAGTAATTACAGAACTGGATCTCTGGAAACCATTGGGAGGTATTTGTCTCTGTTTGCAAAGATAAATTATGAAATGATTGTTGAGTTGGTAAGTCTATTACATAGAAATATAAGGCATATATTCCTAAAAATATAATTAAAAACATATAAGTAACATATGGCATTGAAATATACATGATATTTCTTGATATTCTCATTTATGTCAACACTTGTTTTTCTATTTTTTTAAATCATGTGAATATACTTTTGCTAATATTTTCATTGGGAAGGGATATTATTTTGACATTTGATTAAATGTTTTGCTGCTAATCATTTTATTGTCAAATACCTTTACATATACATTAAACATTCTCAAATTCTGACTTTTATCCATGTTTTACATAAGCATTTGACTAGAAAGAAATATTGAAAGCTAGTGATACAATATGTGTATCAGTTTTGTGTGATTTTGAAGTTGGATTTAAAATACCACTAGGTCTATTTGAATGATATCTAAAAAATGCTTTATATGAATTGTTTTTTATCAAAACATTCAAAATAGTTTTGTGAAATAACAGATCATTTAACGGTCTCTCTTTTGCATTCTTCCTTTGTTTTCATTGGATTCAGAAATTGCTGGATCCCTGGAACATCGCTTCTCGGTGCCTCACATGGGTGCGGCCTTGCAATTTACAAGGGTTTCATCTCATTATTAGAGTCACGAGCACAATGACAATCATTCCTTAAAACTGAAAATCATCTCAGGCCACTTCTAGGTGAAGACATTTCTTATCTCCTAGGCTGGTATTACAAGGCCAATGGGATTCTGCCAAAATGCCAAAACCTTCCAAAAATTCCCTTTTTAGCAAAATTTTAGAGAAGCCTTGAATAAAGTCTGGCTTTCTGTGCTGAGTCATGAGAAATCAGTGGAACCTGGACAGTTGCTGAGAAGCAAAAAGATTCTTTTACCTTGTAGAACTAGTTGGAGCACAGGGTCTGCGGCATGAATGAATATAAAGCAGGAAAGGCGGGGGCAATCCGCCTTGCTGGAGCAGGAAAAAACACACCTTTGTCAGCAGCAGACATTGAGCTCAACTGAGAAAGTGGGACAAAGTTGTGGAACGTCTAAAAATTCAGGCAGGGTAGTTTTGCCCTTTTGTACACAGTGGGGCAATTGCAAATTTCTGAAGAGATAGAATCTGTGCTCCCCTTTTCTCCTGCTCCTCCTTCATCATCATCAGCAGCAGCAGACATCACCATCATCATCATCCTACCAACACATGTTTCCTATATGCAAGATGATTTACATACGTATCTCCAGTTTTTGAAAGCTGTGCAGTAAAACGAGCTTCATCTTACACGTTATCTTCATTTTGCACGTGAAGGAATCTGACGTTCAGAAATGTGGGATGATTTGTGTGAAGCCGCAGATAGAACAGTGCTGGGGCCGGGATCCTCAGCCATGTCTGTCTGGCTCCAGAGCTATTTCCACTATGCTGCTCTGGTATCTGAGGAATGTCAGTCTGGCCGAAGTTAAGCAGGATGGTTTGGAATGGGCGTTGGCGTAAGAACGTGCAGGGAGGTGGCTGTGAAAACACAGGCCAGACCCCAATATCTGCAAATCCCTGGGAATCACAAGTCTCTCAGGTGGTCCACTCTCCTTCGGGAGAAGAAAAAAGGAACTGATACTGAAAATAAGCAGTTTTTACACTTCAACTGGGGGTCCCATGATCAGCTCTCATGCTTTTTTATTTTCCTGAATATTGTATTCAAAGTGATATCTTTTGATTTCTCAGGGGACATATCATCACTGATTTTTGTTGAATATTAGTTATCCACAAATGAAATACAGAGGTCCCTAAACTTGATATTGGGAACACATTGGTTTCCCTTGTTTCTTTATCTGATGTGTGATATGAATGGGTGCTCAGTGACCACACCTTCTTAAAATCATGGAAAGACTCAATATTATCAAAGAAAAGTACCATCCAAAATTTTATTTCAATTAGTGAAGAACATATGCAATTTATTTTTCTAATAGATAGTGTCTAGTCTAGTGTATCCATAGTAAAAAAGAATAGAACCTATTTCCTAACACTTTTCCCTCATACATACAAAGCTTAAACATATTAATTTACTTTTTCTCTAAATAGAAAGAACTAGCATCTGTAATAATATTAAGTTTCTTTTGCTCTCTTTTTCAAGTAAGCCACCTCATGTTATAATCATTGATTTTTGTGACTGTTTAATACTTGTATATTTATATGCTATATAAAATGATGTCTTTGCTGTCGTTTTAGAAATGTGCTCACTGCTGTGGTAGAAGCTAACTGTCATTTGACCAAGTTTTGCTGGAGAAGCGGCTTTTTGCCATGCACCCAAACGCATGAAGAGAGTTGGAGTGTAAAATTCATCTTTTGAAATTTATCATTACTAAATCAGTAAGTGCATTTGTCATTTTAAATACTTTGATGACCTCATGACATTTTGTATTCATTAAACAGGTCTAGGCTGTATTCCAAGATCGTATCTCATGGAGGGTCTTCTCTGTACCCAGTGCTTGTCCTCGGTGTCCCAGCCAGTTGCAGGCACCCAGGTGTGTCTGTGTGTGAGTTAGAGACCTTGCCTGTGAAAAGGAAAAGTGGGTGTTTTGTGGGAGTAAGTCAGCCCATCAAAGAGAAGATGGGTTGTGTTCAAGGCCATTCCACTGAAGTCATAGCTTTGCAGAGGATTATTAACGTTAGTATATATTTAAATGTTATCTGAGTGATCTATATGTAATGATGTTTGCTAACAACTGTGATTACGTGTAGCAAAGGTAAGAAGATATTTGATGTTAAACCTCTGAGAGAAGTATTTTCTGTTTGGTAGCTGAAGTCAGAGACACCCTTAGTACTAAGTACAAAACATGATCACTGCAGAACCTACAATTGGTATCTTACTATAATGTCTGCTTTTAATTTGTAAAATTAAAGCTTCAAAAAATAGAAGTGAGCCTATCAGTCACTAGCCAATGAGAGCGTTTCTAAGCTGAGGCAACCCTTTAGAAATGTCACTGAAGGTAAAGGGGAAATATTTCAATGAAGAAAAGTCTGAGACAAATTTAGACTAGTTTTCATATGGAAATGGTTTTGAGGGGTTTTCCTATAACCTTTCATTTCCTCCTCTAGTGACTTTAGGATTATGAAGGCATATGTCAAAAGTTGAATTTATGACGGCCCTGAGAGATTAAACGGCTTTATTATTCAATGTATACTCATGGATTCCTGTCTTCTTTTTGCTCATCTTCTGGATGAGATGGAAATATAACGTATACATGAAGAGGGAGAATTATGAGTGCTTGGTGGCATGACGCTTGGTAGGAAAGAAGAGGAGAGCAGGGAAATGTGGAAGTGCCAGGCAGTCCGTGGAATTTGATGTTGTTCCAGAATGTTCTATCTGTGAGCTGTTCCTGATTAGGAGTAGAATAATCACATGGATTTTCTAAGGGTTCAGGCATACTTCTTTCCATCTTTAGTCCAGAACCTTCTTGTGGGCCTAATCAATGGCGAGACTGATTGGGTCACAGACAGGCTCCTGAGGGTCCCTCTCATCACGTTCTCTGATGCTGTGCAAGCTTCTCTGGCCTTTTGTCCATGACCAAGCTTAACTTACAAAACGTATGATGGTGTGGGTTAGAGACATTGGCCGTGGCAACTACAGCATGTTATAATGGATCCTACAGATATTGATGCTATGCAAACGATGTGCATGCTGTCTTCTAAATTTTATTTATGACTACAATAAACTTGACCTAACAGTGTAGGTTGATGGGAGAAAGTTCAGCATTTATGGAGTTAAAGCAGGCACGCTATCTTAGACACAGGCTCTTCCTCACAGACAGCCAAGGCCTACGCCAGTGACAGCAACATTCTGCTTCTGGGTCTTACTTTCATCTATTCCCTCGAGGTGGACATCAGGATCCGCTCTGTGCTCTATGTTGTGCTATTCAGTAGTGTGTTCATCTCTATAAATGAACAAAAATAACACATTCCCGAGACCTAGATGTTTATCAGAAATGGTATCAAAATTTTAAATAATGCAGAGGCCAACTCCCCTCCCAACTTCTCAGTCTCGTGACACCCCTGACTCTCTGGGGGAAAGGATACACATGTTTTTTTTTTTCTCTCTAATTCCCATCCATTTTTCAAAAACATTTGTGGCCAAGTAAGTGTAAATATTTGGCTTTTGTAGATAGAGATTCACTGTGTGTGTGTGTGTGTGTGTGTGTGTGTGTATGATATAAGTATATGGAAGAATCTAGTTCCTCATCACAATTAAAGTGGAAGTTAAACTTGCTGAAAACTTTTTCTAGGGTAATTTCAAAAGTCTATCCTCATCCACTTATTAAAAGTCACCTTCTTTAGAGGAGTCGGGCTTATTTAGTAGAAGTTGTCATACTTGCCCTTTTGGAGAAAAAGACAAGTTCTAAGTCACTGTTTCCTTGCAGGCTTATTCATCCAGCAGCGAATGTCTGCTGTGTCTCAGACACTGGTCCAGCAATGGAAATAGAGACACAAACAAAACTTAAAAGGCCCCGCTTTCATCAGGCAGAAATTCCAGCCAGGGAGGCAATAGAACCCACAAGGTCTACAGTATGATACATTTGGTAAGGCTAAGTGCTTAAAGAAAGAAAAGGTAGGTTAAGAAGGAATGGAGAATGGGAGCCTTTGTGATATAATCAGAGAAGTCCCCTCTGTCCGTCTGAAGGAAGTAAGGACCCTACCACGAGGAATGTTAGGGGGCAAGTGCTTGGCTGAGGGAATGCTTATTAGCTTAGCATTTGCTAAGTTTTCCAGTGAAGATCGTATTGTCTCTCCAAGGCATGGCCAGAGGCTGGCAGCTGCCAGGAGTGAGCAAGGCAGAGGCAGCTCTGCTCTGAAGTTAATCCAGCTTCGGTTTCAAGATACTTTTTGCTGGAAAGATCCCCCACACCCCGACTGTTTGAACCTCAGGTTCAGAAATCTTAGAACCTTGTAGGACACAGTGATTCCTTTCACTTTTACTCTGAGTCTGACAGACAGCAGCGTAGCTGCTTTGATCCTAGAAGTGACATAATAAGTTCAGCTTTACAAGGACCACTCTGGCTGTGTTATAAAGAATACACTGACATAGAGAAAAGGCAGAAACAGGAAGGTCATTTAAAGTATAATAGTCCAGTCAAAAGACAAAGCGGTTTGAAAGTAGATACTGGAGATGAAGCTGGTGAGATTATGAATACAGTTCACCTTTCCCTGCCAGAGCTGATGGAATTTCCCCACGACAGTGATGTGCAGTGTGGAAAAAGGGGACTCACAGATGCCCTTCAGGCTTGATCCGAGCCACTGTAGAAATGAAATAGCCATGTATTAATAGAGGGAAGACAAGGGGAGGGGCAGTTTAGATGGGGGAGGGCATTGTTCAAGAATTTGGTTTTGGACATGTGGAATTTGAGCTGCCAATTAAGAACTGAAGTGGAAATGTTAAATTGGCAGCTGGATACACGCATCCAGAGCTAATGGAGAACTTATCAGCAAACAGGTGCCTTTGAAAACAAAGGACTGGATGAGGTGTTTTGGGTCAGGACTGGAGGCAGACCCTTAAGATCAGCAGTGGTCAGCAAGGTAGGAGCGAGGGGTCTCTCAGAAGCCAAGTGAATGCTAGGTTCTAGAGAGGTGGGACACCCAGTTACATAAAATGCTACTGAGTGGTCGAGAAAGACATGGGCCTTAGCAATGTGGAAGTCATGGATTGTTTTTTGTGGACTTGAGTACAGACAGATGGACTGAGGCCAAGAGAGAACGGGATGCGTGAAAATGAGTCAACAATATCTATTATAAAAAAATGCCAGAGAAATGGGATGGCGCTGGGTGGGGGCCAAGACGATTTTTAAGGTTGAAGGAACTCCATACAGTGCGCCCACTTGCTGCTGGGAATAGCCTGGGAGGCAGGTGAGCAGCGATTCAGCAGGAGAGAGAGGACAGGCACATCCAGGGTCCTGACTGATGCCCGTTTCGTTTCGGTGTGACTGCTGCTGCATCACCTCTTGTTCATGTGCCACGTGACAGGGAATGGACATGTCCTGCTCAGTTGTATTTGAATGGCAGGCATGACTGCTTGGTGTGTGTTTCCACTCTCAATAGAATGCATTTTTTTCAAGCATATATTTGTAAATAATGTTGTTGGTAATCATCTTAATTAGAAATATAGACAGGAAGCCTCTGTGGAGATGGAAACATTAACCAAGCACACTGAAGATATTTTTAAAAATCAAAACATAGTTTTATATTTCTGTAAAATGTCCATGAAGAAGAAAACTTAAATGTTTTCGTATGCTCTAGAATAGAGCTGTTCAATAGAAATATTATACAAGCAACATTTACAATTTGTTACCTTAAGAAGTTTAAAAATAGATGTGAAATTAATTTCAATAATATATTTTATTTAGCTCAATTTATTAAAAATGTTATCATTCCCAAATGTCTTCACTGTGAAATTATTAATGAGCTACTTACATTTCCCTTTCTCGCTGTGTCTAATTCACACTTACAGTACACCTCGCTGTGTCTAATTCACACGTACAATGCATCTCCACTCAGCCCGCTCTCATTTCAAGAGCTCAACAGCTCCATCTGGCTAGTGACTCCCATTTCGTATTCACGCAGGACAGGATGTAACACACCAGAGCATCAGGAATTACAAAGTATTCTCACAGCACCCACAGATCATCATTAAGGGTTAGATTCGTCTCCTTGTAGTAAATGAAGGTATGTGTCTGAGTGACTTCCCAAGGAACACACTAACCCCCATTCTCTGATTCTGACTCAGAGCTGCTTGGGGTCCACCATTCTGATGTTACAATGACATATTTATGTTATAGTGTCACGGAGAAGTCTGAAAGATGTGATGACCCCTGGAAGTAACTGGGTAGGTACCAGTCTGCTCTCTCCTTGATGTAATTTAAGAAAACCTAATTGGTGTCAAACAGGCAAAGATGAAACCCAGTTCTAGGAATCCACACATTTCCTAGCATTTTAAAAAATGATTTAGATGAAAGATACAACGTTGAGAGAGCATAGAGAAAGGAAAAGTAAAAAAAAAAAAAGAGAGTTTGGAGGAAGATTTAAAATTGTGACATTATAGGGATGACTTGGGAAAGAGTTGAAAAGAAAATATTTACCCAATCGGGAGGGGAAATAAAAATGAACCAAGTTTTCAGAAACATGTGAGTTCAGTCCGGTCTTTGACACTGCAGCTTTCCTGCCATGTGTCTTCCGTTTTCTATTTTTAGGGACTGGAAAGCCAGATCTTTTGAGAAGTATAAACACTAGCTATTCGCTTCCTGTTATTTTGACATGTTTAATCCAGTCCCTTTACTCGTTTCTACGAAGGAAATACAACGCGAACCCTACCACAAAAACAAACAGACAAAAACTGATTTCAGATCAATTAGCAACTGTGTTAAGGTCTCTGCTCTTAGTTACATTGCTTTTCTCCTTAGCGTTATTTTCTCTTCTGCCAAAGGACAAAGCCCTGATATACCAACATTTAAAAGATTACTGGAGGAGTCGGGGACTCTGTGTAAACACATCACTGGCATATCTTGTGTGAGGTGGAGAGAGTGTGGACAGGGAAACCCTTTCGCTGGCATGTGCAGTGACTGGTCGTCGTCAGAGCGAAATCGAACGTTTCCAGTGAATGTGTCGTGCCCTTTATTTCTTCAGATTATAAAATCTCACAAGGGAAAATTTCCCAGTGAAATCGAGACTTTGGATCTCATTATTGTATGAAATAGCATGTGTATTGCGCACCCACCACATTTGTTTTTCTGGGGAAGGTATTTTTCTCCAAATGACAGATCCAAAAACTGATCGCTTGTTTTATTTGCATTAAGATTTAAAAAATTTGAAAGAAATATATGATTGATATTATTTTAATCTTAGAAGAGTCCCTAGAAACATAACAGGCCTATAAATCTAATGCCAGTGACTGAGATGAGACGTCATCATTTTATCTGAACATCAGCATAGTATTTATGAGCTGCTGTCCTGATAATTTGTGGTGATGCGTATTTTCATATTAACTATTTCACCTTATGTTACATAAGCTAAGGATGTTCATTTTTGAGCAATTCCACTGTTCTTTTGCTTTTCCTATGTTATTTTATTTGTTTTTCTGAATATTAAAATGTTCCTTAACAAAATTGATTTAATATCCTTATGGAATTTTAAATGAATATAGTACTATAAATGAGTATACTTTTAATTATACACAAAGTCAGCTTTACATATTTCTTTTCTATTTTTTCCATTGATGTCTGTCATAAGAGGTACAATACACTTTCCGAGGGCTACGCTGTTCCTACTCAGAAGTTGGTAGCCTTGTGATTTCAAAGTAAATTAATCACATCTTTCTGAAAAAAAAACATAATTATGAAACTTGGGTAGGTCCATATTCACTAATAATTGTATTTTCTCAACTTTCTCTGCTGTTGTATTTTTGAAGACATATGAATTCAAGGACTAAGTGTGACCTGCAGTCACTTGGAGTATTCAAGGACTTCGGTGAACCCCTGTGGTACTGCGCTTTGAACCTGCTGCCACGGCTGGGTGGAGGCAGCTGGTTTCCTGTTTAAAGTATTTTTGGGAACTTTTAGAAAGCTTAGTTCACTCTCAGCCCAGAGTTTCTTCATAAAGGATGTAGAGTTGAACATATGTAAATATTTATATTTGGGAGATTAATCAGGAATATGTGATTAAACTCCAAAAGCTGGGTTAGTTTGTTTGTGTTGTGGTTTTTGCAGTTCTATTATTTCCAGTTCTTCCAACTTCTTCAGAATAGTTTGTTTTCATTATTTCACAAAACAATTTTTGCTCCATTTTACAATGTGAAGACATCTAGATAATTTGCTGTGAGTGAATCTTTGGAGAAAAATAATTTGATATACATCAGAACTTCTGTGAGTCAGATTTCACTTGTAATCAGTATATAAGCCTCATGAGGATATTTAAATCTGTTTATTCACAGATGCACCTTCACCCCCTGCAACCGTGTTCCGATAAATGTAAACCTACATCCAAGTCTCAAAAGCTAAGGGGTGTTTATCCTTACTGTGCTTTAGTGACATGAAGAAATCAGCAGACTTTGTACATGCATGTGCATGTTTTTAATAAAACGATCATCGAAACACATTGTTTTACACGCATTTGCTGGTTTGTAAGTCTTTTATTTTTGCCTTTGTTTCACTGTGACTTGTTGCAATGATTTTGAAACTCTAAACTGGATGAAAATAGAAGACAAATGGAAATATATATAGGACTTTAGTGATTTTTAAATTACATTGTTAATCAAACAATGAGGCCATTAGACTGGGGTGGCTCTAATGCTGGCAACTAAGTACCAGCCCCAAAGCTAAGCCTGTACATGGTTCAAGGTCACAGAATCAGAGACCTAAGGACAGCTAGTCACAAACAATCAACTAGGCTTTTCACGACAGCTGATCAATAACCACATTGTATTGCTTTTGCTTTTTCTCTGTGTCAGTCTTTCTTGAGTTCCTTTGAGTGGGGCATACAACCACTTCTGGTTTGGCACTGCTGGACCTAAGTCAATTTTCACTCAAATAAACTAAAAAATTTTAGTATGCCTTATCCTTGGACACTAAATGTTTATTTCTACTTGCTTTCGATTATGTGTATTTTAGTTTGTATAATAATTCTCCAACCAGTTTTGGAGCTACAGGAGACATGCAAGAGAGTGTTCATCTTTGAATAGGATGCATTGTGCAGAAGGGAAGCTGGTTCAGAAACATACAAACAACTAACAAACAGAAACCTTATAGGACAAAGCTTTGGAAAGAGATGTTGAGCAGTGTTTTTCAGATGGGTTTGATTCTTCTCTTAATCTCTGTTTTAATCTCTGTTTTAAAAGCGGAGTTTGTTATCTGTAAGCCCCAGTGAACTTCCATAAGTGGACTATCATTGGCATAAACATAGTCAGCAGGTGGTAAAGCCCTGTTCAGCGGTGGCTGAGCTGCACACAAATGACTTCTCTCTGGGTAAAATGCAAATGCAGCAATAAAAAGACAAAGGGATTTGTTTTGCCATTGTATGGTGTCATTAGGAAAACATTTTCCCCATCTTCTTTAATGCACAAAACAAAAGCTCTATTGATAGTGTGTCTTACTTTGTATGACTTTTTTAATTTGAATTGATTGGGGTGACATTGGTTCACAAAACCATAGGTGTTTCAAGTGTGTAACTCAACAAAACATCATCTGCACATGGCATCGGGTGCCCATTGTCCCAAGCAAAGTCTCTTTCCTTTGCCATTTTCCCTCCCTTTGCCCACCTCTGCCTACCCCTCACCCCCTTTCCCTCTGGCTATCACCACACTGTTGTCTGTGTCTATGTGTTGTGTATATATACATTTTTTTGTTTAACTCCTTCACCTTCTTTCATCCAAGCCCCCTAAACCCCTCCCCTCTGACTGCTGCCATTCTGTTCTTGATGAGTCTGTTTCCATTTTGTTCATTAGTTTATTTTGTTCGTTAGATTCCACATATAAGTAAAATCATATGGCACTTGTCTTTCTCTGACTGGCTTATTTCACTTAGCATAATACTCTCCAGGTCTGTCCGTGCTGTCTTAAAAGGTAAGATTTCTATCTTTTTTGCAACCAAGTAGTATTCCCTTGTGTAAATGTACCACTGCTTTTTTATCTGCTCACCTACTGATGGGCATTTGGGCTATTTCCAGATCTTGGCGATTGTAAATAATGCTGCAATGGATATAGGGATGACTGTGTTCTTTCGAATTAGTGTTTTGGGTTTCTTTGGATATATTCTCAGAAGTGGCATCACTGGGTAAAAAGGCAGTTTCATATTAAAAATGCAACTGTATTACTATTGAATGCTTCCTGAACGAAAGCTATTCTCTGGGTATTTGTAAATTTAGTAAATTTTTTTTAGTGAAACACTATTTTGAATAATTTTCTTAATCAGAAAGACTAAATATAGAGCCATGTAGAGCTTCCTGGAAACTTTGGAGGAAGCCTTGTTACGTTAATAGAAAGCAAACATTAAATACAGGAGTGATTTAGGTAGGCTGGGGGGTTTAAGAGAGAGGGAGAATGGAAAAGGATTTCCAAGGTGATTAGGTGCTTGAAAGAAAGGCATAATGGGATTGCAGGGATGACAGGTGAGGGTCACCTTGGGGTTCCACAAGTGTAAAGGACAGTGATGTCACTGTCACAGGTGGGGAGAGAAGCTGAGCTAGGGAGTGAATGGCTGGAGCTGGAGGAGATGAATAATAGACCGAGTGTGAGTTGAATGCATGGAGCATGTTCACTTACATGGGAAAATGCTTCAGTCACCAAAGGCATGTACTTTTAAGTTATTCATACTGGAAATAAATGTAAGATTCTCCTACTGACACTGATGAGGTAACACTTCCTTGGAGTATAAGGACAAACGTACTTGCAGTGTTAGATTCTCATCATCACATGATCAGTGCTTAACCTGTACTTGTTCAACCCTCTCCTACTGAAAATAAGGAGACTGTAAAAGCTGTAGTTCATTGCTGGGTTTACAGAAAGGAAAATCAGCTTCTCATGGTTTCATTAGGAAGTTTCAGTATTTTAATGGGGAATATGTATTTTAATATTTTAGTTAAAAATATATGAAAAACCCACATGACATTAGTATGTCAAATGGCCTTTGTTCTACTTTAGGAAAAACGTTAAATTTTAAAAGTGTATTTTGTGACAATAATTTAAAGGTTAACCAAAGCATTTATTTGGGAAGACATTTTTTTTAGGTCCTTTGAGGTTTATAATCATTTAGAAATCATGGTTCTTTGTGGTCACTGGATTATGGAAGTTATAAAGCAATAGAAAACAGCTTTCATGTGTGGTTCAGTTTAAATACTAGAAAAGTATTTTAAAGAACACAATGAATTTGAAGAGCCTCTCTATATGTTAGCATTAAATATGTTTAGAACATAAGTTATGTCTTTCAGATGTTGAATATTGACTGAGTAGGTTGATGTTTTGACTAAGTTAAGAGAAAAAAAGGAACTGACCCTAATGAATATTCAAGAATTTTCTATTTTTAAAATATGAAACATGCACATGTTAGTTCAAGCTGGTACTTCTACATTTTTTCATGGAATAAGTATTCCTTCTGAAGAATTAACACATAGGAATAAAGTATTATCACTCAAAAGAAGTTGAATTATTTTGATAACCTGAGACTAAAATCTCAGCTAGCATGAGAAGGGAGACATGCAGGTGTCCAAGCAGAGGGAACTCCAAGATGCTGAAAACCAAGAGGAAGAAAAAGACAGGAGGCCAGCAGGCAAGGCTAGGGGAGGTGTAATAAGGACTTTGAACTTAATCCTAAGAATAATCAGAAAGCAAAGGAAAGAGTTGCAGCAAAGACAGAATAACCACATTAAAAACATAAGAATATATCCCTCTAGCTGTTGAGAGGTAAACAATATTGGGAGGGAGAACAGTTAGAAATCGATTTCAGTAATCTAAGGGTGAGCTGACCCTACTGGACGGAGGAGGCTGAGATGGAGGAAAGTGAGCACAGCTGACAACTGAGCAAGGTGAGCAGGACGTGGTGGCCGTGTCGGATATAGGGGACGATAGGGGATGATTAGCAAGGGAAGTCTAGATTTCTCCTAGCACAAGCTGAAAGCATGGTGTTGACTTTTTTTCAATAGTGTTGGCTTTTAATAATAGGAAAAAATGCAGGAAAGCCCAAGTTAATCTCCTATGAGATGAGAAATGTGAAGAGCTCTCCCGGAACTCCCCGCGGCAGCAAAACGTGTGCCTTCCATTACCACATAAATGCACACACACACACAAATATAGTTTTCATTTCCAACAAGCCTGAGGAATTCGAATTAATGAAGTAAGATTAATTTGTTATGGCCCAATGGACACACATAAACATAATTGCATGCATATGCAGTTTGGAACTTGTCAACTTTATTTTAATGGAATGGCAACTTTACTTCCCTCTAGATTCATTAATTGAGTGTCTTTTATATTCTAGTCACTGTGAGGACAAAGACAGATAAGATATAGGTTCTACCCCCAAGAAGCTCATAGACTGGTGGTAGAAACAAATATATTAAAACGATGATGATGTGTCATAAATCCAGAGAAAAGTAATTAACCAGAGCATGGGGCCACAGATGAAAGAGGAGCAGCCTGATCAGGAAGCACAGAGCAGATCAATCATTTCTCATTATTATTCACCCTCCGTCCCCATTACACAGGCAGACATGCCCAGGTGTGTGCAAGCACGCACACACATTAGTAAATTGAACTCCATTTTGGTTTTAAATAGTTTGAACACCACCAAAAGTAAAATCCACTGAATTTTGAAAAAATAGTAAGTTCAGATTCCAGAAGGTTGTAAAATATAGTTTCTGCTCCAACATCTTTTTTATAGGTACAAAATCTCTGTCTTTTTATCTAGTCCATGTACCTCATATGCTCTTAGTGTAGAGCTGATGGCAAGAATAGAGCAGAATAATACAGTGACTTGCCTTGATTTATATGGTCTCTGAAGTGTATGTCCTCTTTGGACCAGAACCAAGGAAAAATCAGTCTGAGTTGTTTACTTCAATTCATCATTTCATTTTCCTGTAGCTTCAGATAATTAGAAAGTTGGATTATTTAGATTCCCATATCTTGCTCTTTGTTTTAAGTGCTTTGCTTTCTGAATTTTATTAATCTCATTTTCCCTTGATTTCATTTCAGCAGATATTTCATTTCCCAGTGGAGGGATAGAAAATAGAGCAAATTGTTCAAAGAGCTCATTCTCAGAATAACACTTTCTACCTTTACTGAAGATTTGGTACTAGTAATTAGAAATATGTGAACATTTGTTTTAAAACATTTAATTTCGGCCACAAGTTCATGATGCACAGAAAGGACATTTTATGTAGTAAAAAGAAGTAGCTATCATTTATTGAATATCTATATTATGCCTGCATTTTTACATATATAATAGCATTGTGTTCTCAAAGCAAACTCATAGGCAGGTATTATTACTCCAGGTTTATTGTTAAAACTGAGTCTGGGAAAAGTTAACTTCTCCAAGGTCTCACACCTGGTCAGAAGGTAAATCAATCTACCCTCTTCCTATTCCCTTCTCACTTTCTGAAGTAACAAAAGAAATGGCAGAAATTTTCTTGGAAGAACCATGAGCTATTTTAAGATCAGTTATAATGACTAAAAAGCAGCAGTAAATAGAGAAAAACCAGTTTCTCTGATATTAATGTATAACAAAATGGGAAAGAAAGTGTTTCTGTACTTCAGTTAACTCCTGGCATGATGAAGAAGTCATGCTTGCCTGCCCTGTTGTTTTACCTTGTGAGAGAGAAGAAAACTGAGTTGTATTCAAGCCAGAGGAGTCCCAAGGTAATCAGAGAACACTTATTCCTTTGCTGCTTAGGAAAAATAATCTGTTATTTTCAATTTCCTTTTCCGCTAGATTCAATCTGCTGTTATAAAACATCACATGTGATTTTTAAATTTTTATGTCAGTTTATTATTACTTTTACGAAACGCTTAATTGACATGATATATTTGTCTGAGAATGTTTTGATTTGTAATGCTATGAATAATCTTCAAGCATAGAAGAAATTTGAATACGGGCTTGTTTTCTGGATTTTATCCAACAGAACCCAGTGGGAGACTTGGGGCTCTGAGGTCAGATCTTTCATACCGCCAAATATTGCTTGAAATTTAAAAGTAGATCTGGCTTTCATAAACATAATGAACAAGCAGAACAACATATGAATTTAGCTTTCTTCCAAAATATTAGTTACTTTCTTTTGCACATTTTCCATTTTAATTTTAGCATTTGAATAGCAAAGTAATTAGCTTGGTTCCATTCTCATGTGTCCCAGTTCGTTTGGAAATGGAAAATTGTTGAAAGAAGTTAGGGGAAGTGGTTGGATTTGGTGTCCCCCCCCTCCAAGTCCAACCATCTTTGTGCTTCTAATGCTCCTTAATTGGAAGCATGCTCAGAGAATTGTGTCGGCTATCTATTAAAATTAAACATATTTATAAATGCAAGAAAAACAACTGTTTATGTTTTCAAGCCAATGATTGTGTGTGCAGGGGCAAAGCAGACAATTGGCTACTTTCCGTAAGACTTGTTAAGGGCTTTGCACACCATTTGTTTGCTGAGACTCATGACTTCTTTCCCACTGACAGGTGTAGTTGACAATGAAACTCTGATAACACCAACTGATTGTTTTCATGAGCATGAATTTTGTAAGGCCAGAACAGATCTGAAGAATGGAGTCTGAGTAGTCAGATAACTAAAGTAGGAATCGGCCACAGTGCATCACGGCCCGTTCCCTTGAATCAAAGAGACATGATCAGAGAGGAGAAAGGAAACTACATTTTAAATTATGTGTTATAGGTACAAATTTTATCAAAAATTTTACTGGAACCAAGCACAGTACATTTACTGGGCATTTCTGTATTTTATGCCCAGTTGAAATCTCCCTAGCAGACCACACTAGTTCACTACAACTGTATGAGAAACACAGGTCCTATCTTTTCAAGGAACACACCTCCTTTCCCCAGAGCTGACTGGCCTACAGTGTGTGGAGAACTGTGAACTACAAAGATGATGTTGTGTGACTACAGCCCACATCACCACGTTCCTCTCCCCCTCGAGTGACTGGAAATGCTTGTTCACATGTTAATACTTTGTCCTCAGCCACCAAGCAAAGGGATATTTCCCCCACCCCTCTGCTGCCCCATGCTCTGTATTTCCGTGAGAGCACACGTTACTGTAGTGTGACAGCATTCTCTTTGTCATGCCTGTTCTCCTGCCCAATCTGAAAGCCTCTGGCGGCCAGTTGCTGAATTTGTAAGGACAGCTCCTGGGAGCTGATGGCTCTCTGATTATCTAGATGATGGGGTCTCACAGTCATGGCTTTCTGTAAAGGGAGTACATAGTGGTTAATTACGGTTAATGTCCGCTCTTCTGTACGGAAATCTTCTCCAAATGCAAGGTCACGAGAGGTTTTTCGATAGTTAATTTCTAGGAGCTCTGTTGTTTTGTCTTACACTTTTAGCTCAGTGCTCTACTTAGAGTGACTGTTTAGGTGGTGTGACGTCACGGTTAGTTCCTTGTGGATATATGGTAGAGGCAGCACCTTTGCTGAAAAAAGGAAAATATTTCCCCATACTGGCCGGTCACAAATGCAGGTAGCACAGAGGTGTTTGGACACTGTTCTCTTCCATTAATCTATTGTCTCTCCTGATGCCAGGAGTTCATTGTCTCAATTATTATAGCTTTATTGTTTTATAGCCGGTTGTAAAATTCCTCTAACGTTGTTCTTCTTGAATATGTTGTTGTCTGTTTTTGAATCTTGGCATTTCCAAATGAAGACTAACATCGACTGTCAATTTCCACAAAATAAACCTTCTGAGGTTTTGACTAGAATTACATTGAATCTACAGGTTAAGTTGGGGAAATGTGTCATCTTTACAATTTTGAGTTTTCCAATATATACACATGGTATATCCCTACATTTCTTTAGTTAGTCTTTGTTTCAGTAACAGTATACTTTATGCAATATAAGTTGACCCATTTTCTATGATATCTCTAATTATTTTGATGTATTTGATGCTATTATAAAATGATACTGGTTTTTAAAATTTGATATTTGTTAAGTATTTGTTTCTAGAATACAGAAATATACCTGATTGCATATATTGAATTTATATCAAATAAGCTTACTAACTTCACTGATAGTTCTAATAGTTTGTTGAATGATTTGAAATTTTACTTACAAGTCACATTATAGGAAAATGCATGTTTTACTTCTTCATTTCTATTTCTATTTAATTTTCTTTCCACTGGCTAACACCCCTTCTTTTGAATAATACTGAGCATTAGAAGTATTAGCAGGTATTATTCTCATTTCTGAGTTTGGGGGAAAAGCATTCAATAATTCATTGTCAAGGATTATTGCTTTACGCTTTCTTGACGATAATTGTAATCA